>OY723397.1:23199136-23344136 GCA_963210295.1 Ophion ellenae | reverse complement strand
TTACACGCACATTTGGATTGTTTTTTTTACCATATGTAAAGTGTTTTTTTACCATATGTAAAAAACTTCAAACGCGTTTTTCTCAAAACTGTGTTTTTAAAGTCGGTGCGCAAGATTTCACGGAAACGGCTGAACCGATCAGTCTCAAAGTGTAACACAATTTTTTCAAGTATATTTTTTGGTAATTAATCGAAGGTTTTTTCTCACCGATAAATATTTTCTATTTTATAAACAATTTAAGGCCTACGTTTTTGTCAAAAATTATTATTTTGCTTATTCCTTCGATCGATTACAAGATAATCCATTATATATATATATAAATATACCTCCAAATCTATTAACTTCTATATATATAATACATATATAATAACTTCTATATATTCTTCTATAAACTTCTATAAACTTCTATATATAAATTAATCTTCTATGTATATATATACCTTCAAATCTATTAACGTAAAAATTTGTACACATATTATGGTAACTGTTAACTATATTTTAAAATTTTTGATTTGTAAAAATAATTATTTTGAAAGCTACTAGCTATATATATATATATATATATATATATATATATATATATATATATATATATAGCTAGTAGCTTTCGGAATAATTATTTTTACAAATCAAAAAATCTTAAAATATAGTTAAAAGTTACCATAATATGTGTACAAATTTTTACGTTAATAGATTTTAAGGTCTTCCCAAGAAAAAATCTTGAAAAATCGATCTTTTTGGGCCTCCCGACTGCATATACCCCCTTAATACTTTGCCTCCAATTTTCGGCCTATTAAGGCCTTAGGGCACTCCAGAGGCCGAAAAAATTGGCTTTTTGGGGATTTAAAAAAAAACTACAAAATAAATCGAGTTTACAAAAAAGGGTGTTTATCATTTTTTAGCCAAATTTTGCACTTTCCCAAAATTTACCTATAAAATCGTCAGATAATTGTCAATAACAAATGAACTATGCAATATAAAAAAAAAATCCTACGTGCTTCCATAGACAATGTATTTTTCAAAATATATTCAACATTTCAAGTGAATCGGTTGAAAATTGTCCGAGTTATGTTTCCGGCCAACTTAAAATATGCAGTTTTGAGATGAACGCTGCACAGCCGCCATTTTGAAATTAATCGCTTCAAAAAAATTACTGTATACAGTCACTGATATGTATGATAAAGATCGTTTTTTGTAATCTCGATTAATTCAGTAGTTTTTTTGAAAAAAAATCCCCAAAAAGCCTATTTTTGGCCTTTAGAGTGGCCTAACCCCTTAATCTTTCTCTCCCTCTCTCTCTCTCATTTTATTTCCCAAGCGAGGAATTTCCAGTCGTTTATTTCCCCCGCTGACTGACGGCTGCACGAGCTGCGTCACAAGCTGTTCCGTGTGTCTCTCGTATCGAGGAACGGGATTGGGGACAAGGGAGAATTCGTACCCGCGTGATAAGAGGCGAGAGAGAACGTGAATCGCTCCGGTAACTCGAGATATCACCTGCTCCGTGTTGGAGGCTCGACTAATGAGTGGTTCACGCGCCCGGGACAACCCACGTGGGTGTGTCACCCAGCCGAAGACACGGGCTCGTTTCGTTATGGACTATAGCTGTATATAGTCCGAACGTATTATTGAATACGCCATATATGTTATTTACATCGTGCAATCAAGACATACCGCGTCTAGACCGCCAACGTTAATTGTTGCGAAAATATTCAATCTCTGCGAGGAATATTTTGAAAAAATTCCTGCCATATTCGTAGGCATTTTTTTCGTTGATTAAAAAAAATCGAATGTATTGAGAAAATTTGTCAAATTCTATAATTGTATGTAAATTGGAAATTCGTGTACCCGTGTATTTTGACTCGCTGATCACGAATATGAGAATGAATATATCCGCAAATTTGATTTCCAATGTCAAAACTCAAACAAACTAATTTTTTTTACAGTTTTTCTGTTTTATTTTAACAAATGTTGATGTTAGAAAAAAATGTGTCCTACGAAAGTTGTAGCCTATAAAAAGATTTATCTTTTATATTCTATACATTGTTTGTCGAAAACCATTCTGTTTCGAGAAAAATGGGATAATGCTCCAACGTGTACATTTTGCTCAACTCCACTAGCTTCGATGTTATCTACTTACGCACTTTACCGCGGGAAGTTTGGAGTTTAGCCTTTAAAATGCATTTCGATTTTTTGTTTTTTTTTCTTCGTTTTATTTTATTTTTTTGTATTTTATTTTATTGCTTTTTTATTTGGATGTGTTTGGGTTAAAAGACTAAACTCTAACTTTCGCGCGGTAAAGTTCGTGAGTGGATAATATCGAAACTAATGGAGTTTAGCAAAATGTATTTGTTGGAGAATTATCCCATTTTTCTCAAAACAGAATGGTCTTAGCCAAAACCTGTATAGAACATAAAAGCTCAATATTTTTATAGGTAGGAGATATTCTTCTCCAAGATCAAAATTTATTAAAATAAACTAGACGAACTTGAAAAAAAAATAGTTTCTGTGAATGTTGAACTTGAAAATCAAATTCGCAGGTATTTTCACTATCATGTTCGTGATCAGCGAGTCAAAAATATCGAAATCGACACTCAAAAATTCCCACCTATATATGATTTTAAAAAAATCAATTAATGGATTAATTTTACAATTGAAGAACTTATTTTTTTGAATATTGATTTAATTGGATTAACTGTAAATTAACAGTATTAACAGTATGGGTAAAGTATTTTGGTAATAATATATAAATATTTTTACACGCAATCTTACAATTTTATACAATTAACGTAGACAATTTTTATTATCAATATTCAAAGTGATTATTGACACGAAAAATTCTCATATTAATTCATGATGTATTTTAATTTTTGTATATATAAATTTATATTAACGAAGACATGTTCTCTACGCAACCCTAAAACAGATCAACAGGAGAGTCGAAGTGAAAGCGAGTATTTTCCGAGCGAAGGCAGGGAGATCAAGTGCAAAAAAAAACGTGTAATAAATTAATAAAAATTCCTTTCAACTCCGTTGGTATCAAAACGAGTCATACGTTCGGTCCTCGTTAAAAGTCTATTTATAAGTGCGCTACACCCAAGGCAGTAAAATCGGGTGCCTAACTATATAAATACATACATATATATATATATATATATATATATATATATATATATATATATATATATATATATATATATATATATATATATATATATATATATATATATATATATATATAACTAAATACATTATTAAATAAACAAAGAAATAAATAACCCAATATAAAAAAGGCAAAGGCGCGGTCCTATGAAACGCGTATCCATACCGGACCCGATTTCACTCAAGGGGGAGGAGATGCCTTTAGGCGAAGAAAAACTTTGCTAATTTTCATGATTTTTTTTTTAAACGAACGATTTCTTTGCCATCTTTAAGACTTAGGGAATGCTTTATTACTACTTTTAGCTGTTAAATAGTCTTTTTTAATTTTATTAATCTTTAAAAATGGCTGAGGTGCGGCACGGTCTTCGAAACGGCATTTTCAAAACTGGCCTGACGTATAGCTAAAAAACTAATCGACCGATTCCGATGAAATTTGTCATAAATCTTTTTAACCTTATCGTCTAAAACATGAACCTAAAAGTTTTTGAAAATTGAAGAAAAAAAGTGTTCCATTTATCGCAAAGTGTAGCCATTTTTCGGCAAATTCAATCTCTTTGCTTCCCAGCGTACGATTTCATCGATTTTTAAGATTTCTCACTTTTTCTTGGTTCATATTCTCCGTATAAGTGTAAGTTCGAGAAAAATCTTCGTCGATTCTTTTTCAGATTAACCTCGCCGACGCTACGTGCCACGCCGTCCGACAAAATCCGCCGCAACCCGTTCAGAAGACCGTGCCATACCTCCGCCATTTTGAAAGATTAATAATTTATAAAAATACCACGTAACAGCCAAAAGTAGCAATAAAACATGCCCCAAGTCTCAGAAACGACGAAGAAATATTTCCTTAAGAAAAAAAATCCTGAAAATCAGCATTCTTTTCCTCGCCTAAAGGTATTCCCCCACCCTACAGTCGAATGAGTGGGGATACACTCAGTGACGGAGGAGGGGGCGCAGTGGCTCTCATTTGAGCGGACAATCGCAAATGCATCGGCGCACGGTCTTTGATAACGCATTAATACACACATTGACGAGCGGCAATCGCACATAAAATTGGAGCCCGTTTCTCGCATAGACGCGGTGCGCTGTGTGCTCCAGATACGCATAGGCTCGTAGTCGGGCGGTGTGCGCGGCCAGCCAAGGATGGCGATTGCGCTATACTAGTTCGCCATAGCCCTAAGGCGATCGCGCTTGCTCGCTTGCGATTTGGAATCAACGGATTCCCATATCTGCCGGACGGATACCGATCGAGTCGAATCTCCGATCCCCATACCGATACACACACACACATACACACAGACAGGCGGGACAAATAGAATTTGGATTTGATTGGGATTGTGTGGGAGCTTGTTGAGATTCGTTTGAGATTTGGGGTTCGGTGGCGATGGGTCGATCGTAATTTAGCCTTTATTTATTTATTTTTAATAAATACTCATTTTTTGCTATTATTTTTACGTGTGTGTAAAAAGTTAAAAAAATCCGCATGCAAATAAGAATATCAACGCAAAACGAGGTGGATAAAATTGAGATTGATTTTATGTATAGATCTTGTTTATATATATATATATATATATATATATATATATATATATATATATATATATATATATACGGTATTCCACGTGAATCCGGTGGACTTTTTCCCTGACCCTCGCCAATTTGATTTTTTCTATCTGATTCCATTGACTCTAAAAGACATCCTGAATTTTTTTTACATATGTCGAAACAACCCTTGGTAAAAAAAAATCTTTGAAAAAAAAACGCTCCGATTTAAAAATCTGAAGAAATTCCCAAAAATGCGTGATTATATGTAAAAATGTTCAAGCTATCACCCGCAGTGGAAGTATGATTTTTTCTGTGCTTTCCGAGCGCTCACCGTTTTAAAAAATCCAAATAATTCATGAACCGCTTACTTCGGGCGGATACTTAAATATTTTGATCCCCACATTGAATTTTTTCGACCATTTTTGAACATGCATTTGGGTATTCAACAATGGTTAAAAAAATTCATGAACTTTTCGGATTTTTTTCTTTTAACTAAAAGTTGTTTCGAAAAATGTAAAAAAAAATCAGGGTGCCTTTTAGAGTCAATGGAATCAGATAAAAATAAATAAATCGAATTGGCGGGAGTCAGGGAAAAGGTCCACCGGATTCACGCGGAATACCTTATATATATATATATATATATATATATAAGGTATATATATAATACCTTATATGGTATGGTGGCTTATATGGTGGAATACCTTATATATATATATATATATATATATATAAATGCATTTTATAATTATGAGTATTTATATGTAACCATATACTCATATTGAATACGTGTATATAAGTATAACACTTAAAAAAACCTTCATGTACAAATTAAAAAAATATATATATTTATGTGTATATATATATATACATGTCAAGGATTACATTACATTGTCAAGGATTGATACATACTAATTTTGGACTATTACTTTGGCGTGTATATATATATACATATTTTGAATTTGTACATGAAGCTTTTTTTAAGTGTTATACTTATTAACACGTATTCAATATAAGTATATGGTTACATATAAATACTCATAATTATAAAATATGTATTTAAATAAAATGACGGATAAAATTTAGATTCATTTTTAATAAATCTTGTTTTTATATTACATTATATATATATATATATATATATATATATATATATATATATATATATATATACATTTTGCTATTTATTGTACCCACATATATAGATGTATAAATGTAGTCGAGAACGTGTCCCACGCTGCCCCGAAAGACCGAGGAAATGACGAAACAAAAAAATATGGTTTCTCTCCTAAAACTGCACAGCTCCGGGAAGATTTTCCTTTTTCGATTCTACGAGTTTCCCCAGGTCCTGTTGCTTGCGCATATTTTCCCAGTACCATTGGCCCGAGGAATCCACCGAAAGTTGTGAAGAAAAACAGCAAGAGGCTCGTCACAATTCCCATCGCCAGGGGGAAACAATTGTCTCTCTCTCAACCCCTCCCGTGCTCTCTGCAACTTCTCTTACGGTAATAATCAGCTGTTGTCTCGCGACGAGCAAAAGAAGGAAGGACTGAAAAAAGAAAGAGGTAACGCCACGTAAAGGAGCAGAACGCGCAGCGCAGTTACCTCATAGAAAGTGTAACGCACGTTTTTTTTCCGTCTTTTCTTTGTTTTTCTCTTTTCACCATTATTGTTATTGTTATTTCGTCTATGCATATCTTGGCGGAAGATCGTGAAATTGCGCCAGCAATTTCGGAATGGCTAACCACGCGGGGCCGTTAATAACAATTTTCTCATTGTGTTGGCGAGTTTATCGGTGTGTTCATCGCGTGAGCACGAGTCAAAGGATCGTTTTACGGCAGGAGGGGCTTCGCAACATCGTTACCGATCAATCTCATCGGCCTGGCGTTAATAAAGACTGCAATTATCCTCTCCAGCCCACCAGGGCGTGGAGAACGGTTGATCCGTTTTTTTCTTCTTGATCGCTTCCTTCTTTTCTCTCTCTCTCTCTCTCTCTCTCTCTCTCTCTTTCTGCCTGTCTCTGTCCCTGTCTGTCTCCGTCTCTGTCTCTATCTCTGTCTGTCTTTGTCTGTCTCTGTCTTTGTCTGTCTCTGTCGTTGTCTGTCTCTGTCTTTGTCTGTCTCTGTCTTTGTCTGTCTCTGTCTTTGTCTGTCTCTGTCTTTGTCTGTCTCTGTCTTTGTCTGTCTCTGTCTTTGTCTGTCTCTGTCTTTGTCTGTCTCTGTCTTTGTCTGTCTCTGTCTTTGTCTGTCTCTGTCTTTGTCTGTCTCTGTCTTTGTCTGTCTCTGTCTTTGTCTGTCTCTGTCTTTGTCTGTCTCTGTCTTTGTCTGTCTCTGTCTTTGTCTGTCTCTGTCTTTGTCTGTCTCTGTCTTTGTCTGTCTCTGTCTCTGTCCGTCTCCGTCTTTGCCTGTCTCTGTATTTGTCTGTCTCTGTCTTTATCTGTCTCTGTCTTTGTCTGTCTCTGTCTTTGTTTGTCTCCGTCTTTGCCTGTCTCTATATTTGTCTGTCTCTGTCTTTATCTGTCTCTGTCTTTGCCTGTCTCTGTATTTGTCTGTCTCTGTCTTTATCTGTCTTTGTCTGTCTTTGTCTGTCTCTGGCTCTGTCTCTGTCTCCGTCTTTGTCTGTCTGTCTTTGTCTGTCTCTGTCTTTGTCTGTCTCTGTCTTTGTCCGTCTCTGTCTCTGTCTCCGTCCGTCTCCGTTTCTGCCTGTCTCCGTCTCTGTCTGTCTCTGTCTTTGTCTGTCTCTGTCTCTGTCTGTCTCCGTCTCTGCCTGTCTCCGTCTCTGTCTGTCTCTGCCTCTGTCTCTGTCCCTGTCTGTCTCTGTCTCCGTCTACCTCTATCTCTGTCTCTGTCTATCTCTGTCTCTGCCTCTGTCTATCTCTGTGTCTGTCGTCTCTGTCTCTGTCTGTCTATCTCTGTCTCCGTCTGTCTCTGTCTGCCTCTGTCTGTTTCTTTCTGTTGCCGTCTGTCTCTGTCTATCTCTGTCTCTGACTGTCTCACTTTGTCTTTCTGTCTGTCTCTGTCTGTCTCTGTCTGTCTCTGTCTGTCTCTGTCTGTCTCTGTCTGTCTCTGTCTGTCTCTGTCTGTCTCTGTCTGTCTCTGTCTACCTCTGTCTGTCTCTGTTTGTCTCTGTCTGTCTCTGTCTGTCTCTGTCTGTTTCTGTCGGCTGTCTGTTTTTTTACTAAAAATGTTTGCAGTCTGTCCGTCAGTTTTTTACCAAAAATGTTTGCAGTTTTTCGTTCATAAAATAAAAACGTTTGAATATTTTATGATAATTCTAGTTCATCTCATGAAGACGTTTGTTGTACACGTGCCTGCCAAATTTCGTAAAGATTGCTCATCAAGACCGTGCAGGAGCACTTATGCAAACTTGGAAAACGTGGCTTCTCCCACTCTCAGTACGATATTTTGTCATCCATAAAAAAATATTTTCACGCCCAACTACGACCGCTTAGTAAAGGTACCAAATTTCAACGTTCTATATTAAATATTCTTCGCAAAAAAAATTGGTGAAAAATCGAACGTTTTTGGCCCAAAGTAGAAACCTCCCTTGAAGTCGAAAGAACCGGCGTTTGGAATTTTTTTTTTTTCAAACGTCTCGTTGTCCTCGACCATTCATCAGTGGCAACGATCGGAATTGTCCTCCTCGCTGAGGACGTTTCCAACGTTCCTGGGGCTAAGCGCGAGGCTTCCCATGTGGTGCAGGGCTAATAAGTTTCGTAATGAAACGAGAGGGAAGCTCGTCGCGATGACGATCACCTCGTTACAGTGTGCCAGAGCCCCGAGCGAATGACTTTGAGAGCTACAAACTCGGAAAAGAGAGAGAGAGAGAGAGAGAGAGAATAAGAGACATCGATTCCTGTCACTATGTGTGTATATATATATATATATATATATATATATATATATATATATATATATATATATATATATATATATATATATATATATTATGGAAATATCTTCGGTCAATAAAAAAATTGAACGTGTAGACACTGAATCACGCGAGGCAGCGATTCGCCTAATTGATTCTCGTTTCACAAAACTTTATCGATTCTGTTTACCGATATCTTTAAACGCCGAGGCAAATTTTCTTTTTTTTCCCTTCTTGCCACGCCGATAATCAATCTAAAAAGAAAAACGACATAAATAACGAGCATCATTGCATATGCGCAGGATAATTGCCCTGGACCAATTCGCCAGAGGCTGCGGATTATTAGTGGGAGTTGGTGTGAGTGCTGGGTGGTCCGAACGATCTATACAGAGCCACGTATGGAAATTTACGATCCAATTGTAGCTGCTGTCTCTCTCGCCCCGTACAGGGATTTTCGTGACAACGTCCTCGAAAAATTACTCAAATAATTCGCAGAATTATATCAATTGGATCAATTAAATCGACCGAGTTAATTATCGAGTAAAAATAATCGCGCACTTCCGGCCAAGAGTGTCACTCGGCTCGAGTACTCGGGATGAAGCAACGCGAATTTCCCAGTCGTGCTGAAAATGCCCCATATCGTGCGATAACACTCGCGCACTTGATGTATTCCGATGAAATTGGTGTTTTTCTTTTGTACCGTAGCTTCGTGGGGAGCTTGGCTGTCTAGGCTGTTACGCCGATACACGTCAGGAATGATAAATAATGCCGCTTCGATGATCGTATATTCGAACATATTTTCAGGTGGATTCGGAAACGCCTACTTTACGCATGTACTCATATATATATTACTTGACACATACTCATATATATATATATATATATATATATATATATATATATATATATATATATATATGGTGTCCTGTTATGAATGGATGATCCCCCCCATGGAAATTTATATACGTAAAAATATACTGCAAATGTATTTTATTAATAATTGTAATATATGTGAAATGTATGCCATATATTGAAAATATATGTTGCATATATGTGCCAAATTCTAATTTTCGTAACGGTTTTATATATGAGATGTATATGCGTGGTATTACTGTATATCAATGTATCATATATCAATGATATATGTAGCATTTACCCTGCACATATACCACATATATTTAGCATATATGTTGCATATACACTGCATACGTATCACATATATACTGCACAAATGGCACATATATGCCACATATATACAGATATGCGTGGCATATCTGTATATAGTGTTTATATGTAATAGCGTACTTTAACTGTAAGTTAAGTTTTTTTAAGTTTAAGTTTTAAGTTTTATTAAGTTTAACTGTAATAGTGTTTATACACAGCATATATTTCTTGTCAGGAATATGTATCAAAAATGTATGCGTCATATATGACGCATAAATTTTTGATATATTTTTCTGACAAAAAAATAGATTGAAAATATATCGAAAATATATGCATCGTATATGCCTCATATATGCATCATTTATAGTGTTTATACGTAGCATACATTTTTTTGGGCAGAAAAATATATCGAAAATATATGGGTCATATATGCGTCATATATTTGGTGCATATATACTGAATATATACGTATTATTCTATTTTTCGTCACTATATATGCGACCGATATATATATACACACACACACACACACACACACACACACACACACACACACACACACACACACACACACACACATATATATATATATATATATATATATATATATATATATACATATATACCGTGGGACTTTTACTAAACTGATATTCCAACATACAGTAGGATATTATCTGAGCTATCGACAGTTGCAAGCCCATGGGGCCTGCAACTGTCGATAGCTCAGATAATATCCTACTGTATGTTGGAATGTCAGTTTAGTAAAAGCCCCCGGTTTTCGAGATTTTGGGCTTCATGTTATTTAAAAAAAAAATCATCTGCTTTTGGTTTTTCGCATCCTCGTTCTACAAATGATACGAATCGACAATAATTGAGTAACTTTTTTAAAGTAATTGGCACGATATACCCGTAGTACATTGTTTCGACACCGCAGGATATCAAAGTCAGATATTCGAATTGGTTTGTATGAAAATTCTGTATAAGATCTTTTTCCATAAAGTTTCCTCAACATTTAAGGCATTAGGCCACAGTAACGGGTATAAAATCATGTGCGAATTTAACAATTTTTTTTTCGTATGAAAAAGTGATTCACTCATAAAATTAATTACACGTCTAGTTAGTATAAATATCAAGCTGTAAGAATTTTTTTTTTCGATGTACAAAACGTCCGACTACTAATATTTCCTTTCATTGTCTTTTTTTGGGCGCTCTGCGGCGTGACATTTAACATCCACAATCCCAATTGTTTAACTAGAACAAAATTGTTAAATTCGCACATGATTTTATACCCGTTGCTGTGGCCTAAGGCCTTAAGGTTAAAAAGAACACTTTTCTAGATAAAACAAATAACAGCCATTTCAACAAATTATCATTTGTTGAAATGGCTATGCACAAAACCAAAAGCAAATTATTTTTATCTCGAAAACCGTGGGATTTTTACTAAACTCAAATTGCAGTATATAGTAGAACATGATCTGACCTATCGACAGTTCCAGGATTATCCATTCTTAACAGGACACCCTGTATATATATATATATATATATATATATATATATATATATATATATATATATATATATATATATATATATATATATATATATATATATATATATGTGTGTGTGTGTATGTATAAATTGTGAGTGCTTCAATATTACGCGCCCGCATACTTTTCCTTGCGAAAGCTATATAGCGACCTGCATTAATTTCCCGGAAGAAAACTGAGCGAGTGGAACTGCGTGGCTTCGCGTTTGCCGTAACATGCGAATGTTACGTTTTACATTTTGCAACGAAATTTCCGAGTCATGAGAGAGCAAAAGGGAAGAAAAGAGCGAGATCGAAAGTAAGAGAGAGAGAGAGAGAGAGTAAGGGGGAACTCGTAATCTCCATACGATGCGCTATTATATGAGAATAAACAATATTGTAAAATGTTGGCATTATTATTGTTATTGTTGTTATTAATGATTAATAATAATATGTATGATGTAGGACATTGGAAATATTGTATGAGAATAAACAATATTGTCCAATATTGTTATTAATAATTATCATTAACAGTGATGATAGTTATTATTATTCATAATTATTAATAATGATGATAGTTATTATTGTTGTCACTGTTAATAATTATTATTATTGTTATTGCTATGACGATCATTCGGCTTGTTATTTTAACAATTAATAGTAATCATTTTTTGTTGTTGCTGTGATGATAAGTCGGCCTAGCATATTTAAGAATTATTATAGTTTCTATGACGGTTATTCGGCTTAAGATTGTTACCATTGACATTATTGTTATCTTTTTTATCATTCTAAATATTATTGTTTTTTTATAAGATCAACATTAATTGTTATCGTTAATATTTTGATTATTATTATTTCTACTATTTTTACTTTCGATCCACTTGATCATTATTTTTCTCGGCCATTGATTTCTTAACTTTCTGTATGTGATGTTTGGTGAGAATATGACGCTCCGTTGTACCAATTTCTAAAAGAATCTTGCTGAATAACTAACGATATATGCAGAGAGAGAATGAGAGAAAAAGAGCAGGATGTTGAGAAAAAATGGTAATTAATTGGTCATTGTATATTTGTGCAATAAAACTAAATTACATTTGCCTTGTTTCCTTTGGGCATCGTCGAAACGAACAATGGATTAGCAAAGCGCAACATGAGTAAGAATAATAACAATAATGATAACAATAAGGCAATGTGCTTACTAAACTTGCTCGAGACGCTTTGACACGATTATTCTCTAGCAAAAAAGCCGGGACGCCCCGACATTCAAAGGAAAAACCGCCGCTCGGTCGATAAAACAGTCCGAGCTGCTCGGTCGGTAAACGTTTTTCCCAAACGCGAAAAATTACGAACGCAGGGCGAGATGTACTTTTTTAGGAATATCCAGCGATCGGACAAAAGGTGCAGCATCATTTTCATTGTTGTGTGACACGACTCGGTCGGTAAGTAGACGTTGAGAAATGGACTGGAAAAAAGCGCCGCCAACGGCCGCGGTATGGACTACAATCGAATGTCAACGTACGGTCGCTCTGTCCTATCATCATTATTATGATTATTTCATCATATATACGCGCCCCGGTGCAGCGTCCAGAGAATCCCGCGGCTCAGTGACAATTTCTCGCTCGCCAAGTCTGCGGAAGAATTTACACCGAAACGAATAGAAAATGACGTCGCTCTTAGTGCCGCAAATTCCGGCTGCCGGATTTTCTTTCGATCTCTGCCAAAGGTACGTCCTCCACGCATAAATCGCACTCTCAATCTGCCCCGCTCGCCAAAAATGCCACTCATCGTCACCGAACGCGACAACATAACCTCAAACGCGCAATAATGCTGTGTCACTTTTTCCTCGGCAATATTTATCTCTTTTTCCACCCGACGCTTTTTTTTCCTCTCGAGAACGCCGGCGAAAAAATAATTGTCCTTCCGATTGCCTAGTGTGAAAAAAAGATCGAGAAATTTCACTTGCTTTTTCATCGCCGGCCAAATGAGAAGCCAGACACGATTTTATGCGTTTTTTTTCTCGAATTTGCCGTTCGATGCACGCGCGACGTCACCAGGAACGAGACCTTGGCCCTGAAGGGATTTCCGGCGCCCAAGGCTCACAAGACGGGCACCACCATCGTCGGTCTCATTTACAAGGATGGAGTCATCCTCGGCGCTGACACCAGGGCCACCTCCGACACCATCGTTTCCGACAAGGATTGCACCAAAATTCACTTCGTCGCTAACAATATCTAGTGAGTCTGATGATAGTCCGATCGTACTTTGATCCAATGATAATCGGATAGATACGAAGATTTTTCAATTCTAGTCAATTTTTTTCAATTATTTTCAATTCTAGTCAATTTTTCAATCCAGTCAACTTGTCATTTTTAGTCAATTTGTCAATTCTAGTCAATTTGTCAATTCTAGTCAATTTTTCAATTCTAGTCAATTTTTCAATTGTAGTCAATTTTTCAATTCTAGTCAATTTTTCAATTGTAGTCAATTTTTCTTCTAGTCAATTTTTCAATTGTAGTCAATTTTCCAATTCCAGTCAATTTTTCAATTCTAGTCAACTTTTCAATTGTAGTCAATTTTTCAATTCTAGTCCATTTTTCAATTCCAGTCAATTTTTCAATTGTAGTCAATTTTTCAATTCTGGTCAATTTTTCAATTCTAGTAAATTTTTCAATTCCATTAAATGAGATGGAAATTACGATTTTCACATGACTGTCGCGATTTTGAACTAAAAAAAATTTACGAGTATTTTTGAAATTGTATATTTTGAAAATCCGTCGAAACCGAAAAATTCATATTTAAAAAAAATCAACTAGGTGTAACCCCTTAATTATACAGAAAAGTAATGAAACTGTACTTTTCAATGACTTGGGCAAGAAAGTCAAATAATTCAATAGAATAAAAAATGTACAATTGAACAATAAAGTAATAAAATTGTACTTGTCAATTCCTTGAGGAAGAAAATCAAATAATTGAATTGAAAAAACGTTTAAAATGGAAGAATAGACTAATAAAATTGTACTTTTTAATTACTTGAGAAAAAAAATCAAATATATAAATGTAATAAACGTTTCAAATTAAACAATTGGAATAAAAAAAATTGTACTGTTCAATTACTTGAGAAAGAAAATCAAATAATTCAATTTAAAAAAAAAAACATTTAAAATTGAACAATCTGAGAATAAACTTGAAAGTTTATTTACTAATGAGGATGTCGAGCACACGTTTATTAGGTACTTTTTACACATATGTATTTACGAGAAAAAACAATCGAATATAAACGTTCATTTCATGAATTTCGTAAATATTTAGATAATCGTTCGAATGAAATGAAGATTGATAGAAAAAAAAATTAAATCTCAGACGTGTTCACTCAATTCAAACGTTATTTTTCTTGCTTTTTTTTCATTTTCTCAACTGATAGACTATTTTGTTATTATTCAAGAAAATATTCAGCTATATCGAAAACTTCATTGCAGAATAACAAAATGCATAAATTATATTGAGTGAATATATCGGAAATTAATTTTTCCCATTAATCCTCACTTTATTCGATAATTCATTCCAACATTCCCGAAACAACTAAAAGCAATGTTTAAATTTTTCCTATATCCTACAAATTAATATTTTATATCGTACAAAACCAGCCCAAACAAACCTGCTCTCAAAAATCGTCCAAAAGATCCACCAAAAAAATTCCCACGACAAAAACATCCAACCAAAAAAAGTCCACAATATATCGGTTCCATGCCATCGCTTTGAGCTCCAATCAAATTATTCTCACTATCGTAAGACTGATCGGAATAAATTGCGCAAAAGTTGTTGCGGCGCGGGCACAGCGGCGGACACGGGAATGACGACGCAGATGATAGCTAGCCAGCTGGAGCTGCACCGCCTGAACACCGGCCGCGTAGTTCCGGTCGCGACCGCGAATATGATGCTGAAGCAGTTGCTGTTCCGTCACCAGGGTCACATTGGGGCGGCCTTGATCGTCGGTGGCGTCGACATAAACGGCTCGCACTTGTACTCGATATTTCCGCACGGCTCGTCCGAGAAGTTCCACTATACGACTATGGGCTCGGGATCGTTGGCAGCTATGGCGGTCTTCGAGAACAGATGGAAGCCGGATCTTGGCGTGAGTTTGGGTTGAATTGGCTGACAGGGAAAACGTGTATAGCGTCATGTGGTGTAGCCGAATTGAAGAAAAATTCAATTGATCTTTTCACAATTGGCGTTATTTAATTCATAATTGAATTACTAATTAGTAATTTTAGACACCGATTGCCAATTTTCGATACTGGTTGGTAACTTTAGATATTGATTACTAATTTACGACACTGGTTAGCCTTTTTTTGATACTGATTAGTAATTTTAGATACCGATTGGTAATTTTAGATGAATCATTAGTAATACTGGATACTGATTGCCAGTTCTCGATACTGATTAGTCATTTCAAATACTGATTGGTCACTCGAGATGACTGATTAGTAATTTTCGATACTGATTACTAATTTTAGATGACCGATTAGTATTTTTAGATACTGATTACCAATTTTCGATATTGGTTAGTCATTTTAGATACCGATTACCAATTTTCGATATTGGTTGGTAATTTTAGATATTGATTACTAATTTGCGATACTGATTAGTAATTTCCAATACTGATTGGTCACTTCAGATGACCGATTAGTAATTTTGGATACTGATTAGCAATTTTGTACACTGATTAGTAGTTTTAGATACTGATTGGTCACTCAAGATGACTGATTAGTAATTTTCGATACTGATTACTAATTTTAGATACTGATTGGTAATTTTAGATGACCGATTAGTATTTTAAGATACTGATTACCAATTTTCGATATTGGTTAGTCATTTTAGATACCGATTACCAATTTTCGATATTGGTTGGTAATTTTAGATATTTATTACTAATTTGCGATACTGATTAGTAATTTTGAATACTGGTTGGTCACTTCAGATGACTGATTAGTAATTTTGGACACTGATTAGCAATTTTGTATCCTGATTAGTAGTTTTAGATACTGATTGGTGATTTTAGATGACCGATTAGTATTTTTAGTTACTGATTATCAATTTTCGATACTAATTAGTCATTTTAGATACCGATCACCCATTATCGACATTGGTTGGTAATTTTAGATATTGACTACTTATTTGCGATACTGGTTAGCCATTTTTTTATACTGATTAGTAGGTTTACATACTGATTGGTGATTTGATAGACTGATTACTAATTTTCAAAACTAGTTAGTAATTTCTCGATACTGATGAGCAATTGTTCATGCTGATTGGTAATCTTAGATACTGATTGGTAATTTTAGATTGATCAGTATTTTTAGATACTGATTGCCAATTTTCGATACTGGTTAATCATTTTAGATACTTACTACTATTTTTTCGATACTGATTGGTAATTTTAGGTACTGATTGGTGATTTTAGACATCGATAAGTAGTTTCAGATACCGATAAGCCGTTTCACATACTAATGAGTAATTTTAAACGCTGATTAGTAATTCTAGGTAAATTAGTAATACAATTTACCGCTAAATAACACTAATTTACCTAAAAAATAAAGTAAATTATCACTCAAGAAAGAAAAACGAACAATTACATTTTTTTCAATCTTCCAAATTGCACAGTTGGTTCATAAAAATGAACGTTTGTTCATTACCTATACACATGGATTGTTTTTTCGAACAGGAGCGAAGTTTCATTGAAAAATAAAATTCACAAATAAAATTTCACAAATAAATTAGACATTAATATTTCCATAAATCTTCATTTTATTCATTTTTGTCGAAAGTTCAACTCAATATTTACTAAATCGATAAAATCAATGTTCATAATGTATACATGCATACATGTATATATATATTTATACATATGTTTCTTCATACATTTTGGTTAAATTATATAAATAATCTTACACACACATTTTTCCATGTTCCGGAAATGAAAAATAGGACGGATATAAATATATATATATATATATATATATATATATATATATAAATTAAAGCAAGAGAATAAAATTGTGATCGATTTATCGAACGATCGATCGATTAACGTGCGTCGATATAAAAAGACTGAAAAAAAATATACAAGCGCTAATCTGAGGGTACGGAAGATCCGATTTAAAATTAGGTTAGAATCGACATTCCTCTTTTAAAAATATTTTCGATGTCCTTTACTATCCTAATGTACTGTATACATTCGTTTTTTTTTTCACTACCTTACACGCTGAATTTTTTTTTCTTTTCGTTTTTTCCCCTACTGCATATGCTGTAAATATTTTCATATTTTTTTTTTCCGTCCTGCCAGGAGGAGGAGGGAAAAGTTTTGGTGGCCGACGCGATACGGGCCGGTATCTTCAACGATCTCGGCTCCGGTTCCAACGTCGATATCTGCGTAATACGGAAGACGGAGATTCGGGGAATCGACTTCGATACGCGGGCGGTCGAGTACATACGCCCGTACGAGCAGGCGTGCGTGAAGGGCAAGAGGACCGGATCTTATCGTTACAAGCGTGGCACGACGGCGGTGCTTACCAAGGACGTGCGCCCGATAATCGTCGAGGAGGAAACGATCCGAAAAATCGACCTCGAATCCATGGACACGTCCTCGTAAAAGTAACGATTTTACGCGTTTTTTTTTCATCTTTTTTTTTTCTTCCTCTCTCTGTAACAATCCGGGACGAAGACGTTGCGATTTTCTCCTCTCGACAAGTTAATCTTCGAATTTTTTTCTCGTGTTTATCGATCGAATAAAGTGACGCGCGGAGATTGTTGGCGATTTTTTTCTTCTTTCTTGCCCGGTACGCGAAAAAGCGAATAAACGAGGACAAATAAATAGCACAATGGGACGAGAAAAGAAAATCGGAGAAAACGAAAAAAAAAAAACAATTAATAAATGAAACGAAAAAATGGAAAATAAAAAGAAAAAAAACCGGGAGGCGGGGGGGGGGTTGAAATTCCGAACTTTGAATGATCGGAACGATCAAAACTCCGAAAATCTGAACACCGTCAAAATAATTCGGCTATGGGGGTTTCAAAAGTTGCAAAATTTTCGAAAAATCGACGAATTACTTCCAAAATTTTGTTTCTATTAAGAAGTGATTTTACGTCAATTTTGAAATTTGTCTTGACAATGTTATACGTTCTACATAATTTACAGCCAACTGTGTAGACTTTCGCTGGTAGAGCGTATAACATTGCCTAGACAAATTTCAAAAATTGACGAAAAATCACTTCTTAACAAAAACAAAATGCTTGAAATAATTCGTCGATTTATTGGAAATTTTGAAACTTTTAAAACTTCCATTGCCGAATTATTTTGACGGTGTTAAGATTTTGCGGAGTTTTGAGCGTTGTGACCATTCAAAGTTCTGATTGGTTCATGTTGGAATTTCGGAACATTAAAATTCGGAATTTCAAACCGTCGGAGCATTCAAAGTTCGGAATTTCGACCCGGCGATGCGTTAGGAAAGAAACGCATGGATAAAAAATAAAATTAAGAAAAAATGACCGTCGAAAAAATTGAATTGAATTAAAAAATAAAATCGCCACAAATGAAATAAAAAGAGAGTAAACGAACGCGAACGAGATTACGACAGAAATTCGAAAAAAAATTAATTTGGGCGGAGAACCAGTTCAGGAGTACGTTTTTAGTGATTTTCGTGATTTCTTTTACAAGGAATGAATTAATAGAATTTATTCAAACGTCGGGAATATTTTATACATATTTTTCAAACAAATATTTTAATTTAATATCGCCATCAGACTTTGCTGTTTGTGTACACTCTGGAGGCAACAGTTTTCATCGGAAATCAATACGGTTCGACGATTACTTTAAAAACATGTTTTCCTTCTATATGAACCTAACACTGACCATAAAAATTGAAAAACTGCATTTGTTTTAGTTTCAACAAAAGGGTATAACTTTTGCCATTCTTTTGTGACGTTTTTTGCTATAAAAAATATACTCTCAACAATATTACCCCAAATTTAGGTTCATGTAGAGCGTAATGATATAAAGAAACTTACTGTCACTTTATATTATTATCGGTTAGAAACTTTTTAAGCTAGAGCGTACACAAATTGAAAATAGTCGTTTCGAGAAAAACGCTTCAAATGTACCGAAAACCGATAAAATTCAAGGCAGTAACGAATTATTCATACTACTCTGGGAACATATTCTCGAATAGACTCACTACCAATTAATGGAATTTAAAAAAATCGAATTTTTAGTCATCTAGGTCGGGTTTTCGCCTTAAATAAAATTAAAATCGCCAAAAAAAGCAATAAAAACAGAGTAAACGAACGTGATTGCAAAAAAATGAGAAACTATCACTTTATAAAATTAAAGGTTAGAAACTTTTGAGCTGGAGTGTACACAAATTGAAAAAAAAGTCGTTTTGATTGAAGAAGTCTTTGATTTAAAAAATACCGAAACCAAAAAATTCGAGGCAGTAATGAATTATTTATCCTACTTTGGGAACATATTCTTGAATACTTGTACTAACAAATGCTGGAATTAAAAAACGGGTAGTTATTTACATAAGTGACTTTTCCGAAAAATTGTCGTTTCCAAACAAACCCAATATAGGTGTCGAAATGGTCAAAATGCCTTATTTTATCACGTGTTTCCGCGAACTTCAAAACCCCATAACTTTCTATGGGGTTACGTCAAAACCCCATAAATTTTTATGGGATTACGTCGAAACCCCATAACTTTTTATGGGATTACGTCAAAACCCCATAACTTTTTATGGGGTTACGTCAAAACCCCATAACTTTTTATGGGGTTACGGCAAAACCCCATAAATTTTTATGGGATTACGTCAAAACCCCATAACTTTCTATGGGGTTACGTCAAAACCCCATAACTTTTTATTGGGTTACGTCAAACCCCATAACTTTTTATGGGGTTACGTCAAACCCCATAACTTTTTATGGGGTTACGGCAAAACTCCATAACTTTTTATGGGGTTACGTCAAAACCCCATAACTTTTTATGGGGTTACGTCAAAACCCCATGACTTTTTATGGGGTTACGACTTTTCTTCCATGCTTTATTACGCCTTGCCTCTATTTTTTCACTCCAATTCCTTCGACCGCAATCGGAAATTCGCGATTTTTCAAACCTCTCGAAAAATTTCAATTGGATTTCGAAAAAACGAAAAAAAGACGAAAAAAAAATTAAAAGAGTCCCGCGGCCTGTTTGAGTCTGCGTCTCCTCCATTCGGGCAGTGCCTCGAATTCGGTAGGATTCATATTGAAAGTAGCCGTAAAATCGTCATACGTAAGATGTATCTCCTTTCGCGACACGTCGACCCCCGTTGGTAGTCTATCAGGCTCGTTTCTCAACAATCTCAGCGGATACTTGGCGTAAGCGTCGAAATTCGAAACGTTGCCTTTGGCTCGTGCGTTCTCGAGGAGTCCGGAGCTCGGTCGTTCATCGTCGTCGTCGCGTGCAAGCTCGCGTCTGAAGGACTCGAAGCTTCGATGATCGCGCAAAAGATTGTGATTCCAATTGTCGAAGAGCCCGAGGAAGGTGGGCGGCTCGTGGGACTGTTTTACGATCGTAAGGCAGGTGTTGCGATCGCGTCCAGCCGCGTGGGTGTAGAGAAAAGTCGTGCCAGCCTCGAGACACTCGCGGTAGGCGCGCATAGGCGAAGCTTCGCCCATCCATATCCACACGACGCTACCAACGTCGAGGATCCACGTGGACTCGGGCAAAAGACTCGCCTGCGTGAAAGCCAACACTTCGCCGCCGTCGAACGTGCCGCAACCGGAAATACGACACTCGTAAAGATGCGCCGGAGTCTCGTCACCGTGGTCGATCGACTCTGTCCCGTAAACGCCGCGGCCTGGACACGTTGCGAAAAAAAAACACCAACATTCAGCCAAAACGATTTTTTTTTTTCGTATGAACATTTTTTTCGTATGAAAAAAAAAGTTTTCTAACAGCTTGATATTCATACTAAATAGATGTGTAATTAATTTTGTGAGTGAATCACTTTTTCGTACGAAAAAAAATTGTTAAATTCGCACATGATTTTATACCCGTTACTGTGGCCTAAGGCCTGAAGGTAGTTCTATCGCTTCACACTAGTCATAACACTAATCATACTTGAGACTTGTACAATTTATATTTTTAACATATGGGGTATTCCAAGTATTTTCGAACGCCCTAAAAGCCTGACCTTCGTCAAGCTTTTTCAAAGTTGGTGATGCTTTTGTATCGTATATTTTGAGTACGTGGCATTTTTTCAGATTTTTATCGGCTCGCTACTCGGCTAACTCGGAGACAAGATTTTACGCGTGATAAAATTTCAAATGATCGTATCGTAGTGATCTTCTCGTCGTACGAAAAAAAGTCTTCTATAAAAAAGATGCGTTTTGCTATGAACTATTTTGAAAAAAAAATTCAAAATTTTCCAAGTACCACAACACTAAAAAAAAGGAAAAATCTTCGATTTTTTAATTTTTCAACCCCAACGACTAGGTTGATCCTGCTAAAATTTACACTGAATTTTCTTTTATTAGTGTAAAACAACATGTGTAAGTTTCATTCTGGGCTGAGCTTGCGTTCAATTAATATCGCCGTCTTACATTTAATGGGAATTTGTTTTTCTTGAATAACTCGGCGATTTACAATTTTTAAGCAATAATGGTAATGACTAAACTTGTAGGAAATCGAGTGCTTTACAACTTTGGTCACCACAGTTTTTTCTCTACGATCGATATTTTTCGAATCAAACCTGAAGAAAGCGGCTATTGCCTTATCTCGTTTATTTTTCACTTTAGGACATAAACAAACACGAACAAACTTATAGAGACTGAAAATTCGGACAATTTTTGTGCTCACCTCTTCTTTCCTAGAATCAATATTTAAGGTCGTACGCCAACGGTACAAAAAAAGAGAAACGTGAAAATATTTCGCGAACCATTCGCTCTTTTCCTTTCTTTTCTTTTCTACTCTTCAATGATGCTAATGATAATTTGAAGACTTTACCGCCCAGCTGTTCCCAGAAGTCATCGTGTTCCTTGCCCTCGGCGACGAGGGGTGCGCTGCTCGGTGCCAAACGTCGGGAGGCTTCCCTCGCGTCGCCGGTGCTTCTACCGCCGCACCAAACGTAGGGCGACGTCGAGAAGAGAATGAATACACCACCGGAATCGAGGCTGCTCGATCGCAGTGGGCGTTCCACCGCTTTCGAGGTGTACGGGGTCGAGCCGAATACGCGGACGAGATATTTTTTCGGGGCTGAATAAAATTCACGATAAATTTTTCAAATAATTACATATATATGTATATTTTTTATTTTCATATTTAACTTTTAATTTGGTTTTTAATTTTTAATTTTGTTTTTGATTTTTTATTTATTTTTAAAAATAAACTAGACTGACTAACGAACTTACGAAAGTCTTGATGTTGTCCCGCGAGAATTCGCAGCTTCCCGCCATAGATCTGCAACAAATGAGGCGGTTCTCTGCCCTGTGAGGCTTTGACGAGTTGGGCGTCGGTCTCCTCGGCGAGACGACAGGCAGCCTCGAGTGCGGTGTCTCTGTCGATCCCCGAGGAATGAGCTCCCTCCCAGCAATAAATCTATACCCGAACAATATAACATTTGCTCCGTAAATTCGACGGAAAAAAGCGAACCAACAATTTTCTTCATTAATTTACAAAAACCGATAAAAATCCGTCCAAATGTTTTTTGTATTAAAAAAATCTCGAAAAATAGAAGTCGGACCGCAAAAAGTGTGAGACAAATGTTACGTATTTCGTTACGCGTGAAATAATTCCAAAATGAAAAACATCGACTCCGTTTAAAAAACTCAAGTTGACCTTGAAATAACCTTCAAAATAGTTAAAAAGTAAAAAACCACCAAGGCCATAATTTCCGCACGTCGAAACTGTGTAACTTTTGTTCGAAGCATTTTCTCCAAAAATGCATCGTTCTCGAGATACAGCGTGGGGGGTGACACCCCGGGGGCGACGCCCCTCGAGCGTACCCCCGGGGCGGAGGCGCCCCCCACGCTGTATCTCGAGAACGATGCATTTTTGGAAAAAATTGTTCGAACAAAAGTTACACAGTTTCGACGTGCGGTAATTATGGCCTTGATGGTTTTTCACTTATTGCCTATTTTGAAGGTCATTTCAAGGTCAACGTGAGTTTTTTCAACCGGAGTCGATGTGCACCCCGTGGACTCGAAACTCACGATAGTTCGTCTTCTCCGTCCTTGGCCGTACTTGTACGACATGACGTAGCAAACGCCGGCGTAATAGATGCCACGATCCTCGATCTCGACGACGCCCGGAGGATCGTTGCGTGTATCAACGCGCCACAGTGTCCTTTCGCCGCTGCCGTCGTCGACCAATTGGCACTCGGCGGCCATTTTGGGCCTCTCGGCCATGTATTCGGCCTCAAAATGGTCGGGCAGAGTGAGCGGTCTTGCGGTGGCGCCACGATCGTGCCAGTGCTTGACGAGGCTTCGCATTTCCGGTGGTTCCTCGTTTTCGAGGACGCGGGTGACAGGTACAGCGGGGCTGTATCCCTTCTTCTTGACGAAGCCGCGCGCATTGCGAACGGCCTCGAGGCGTTCGCGGGCGTCAACGTCGCGCCCGACCCAGGCCCAGACGCCGGCATCGCCGCGATCGAGCAGATAGACCGCCGATGAGGTCAGATCGCGTCGAAAGATCGGCCCGGATTTGACCTCGGCGACCTTGTACTTGCCCGCCTGTTCGCTGCACTTGTACAGCTTGAGGGCGCCAGCGGCAACGGCCGAGTGCCGATTGCGATCGGCGCGCTGCCGATCGCGATCGTTCGAGCCGATTTCCGGCAGAACGGCGCGCGTCGCCGGATCTAGATGAGCCTCGAAAATTTGCCGATCCTCCTTGCCGATCGTTTTCTCGTAGCCGTCCTCGACCACGACGACGCGTTCGCCATTTTCCTCCTTATCGTTGTTGTTCGTGACCCGGCGACGGGTCTCGAGGATCGTCGCGGCGTGTCTCTTGTGCAGAGCGCTCGATGACGAGCCCAGCCAGAGGAAGACCCGACGACGGCCGACCTCCAGGAGGATCACGTCGCGCGACGTGAAGTTGTTCCAGCTGACGGCGTCGAGCTCGGTGATGATCGGCGTCGCCAGGCCGGTCACCCGATGCAAACGGCAACTCGTCACACCATCGACGTCATCGTCGTTTTGTCGCTCCCAGTGTTGCGACGACGCGTTGCGCTCGATCGCGAATTCACCGCGGAAATATGCGATCAGACGGGCGGTCTCGCGACCCTCGGACTCCCGGGACAATAGCGTCGCCGAGACTTGAGAGTCGAGCTCGGCCGCCCGCAAAGCGGCACCACCCGATATCGTCGAGTCGCAACACGAACCGATCCAAAAGTGTATAGCGCGTATCGCGTTGTTCGCTCTTAAATCCTTCGCCTCGAGTCGCCACAGAGATAAAAAATATTTACGAGTTACACGAGATAACGCTGCGGGGGTGAGGAATAGGCCGAATTTGTCGATTTTGGTGGAATTCTACTATTTGGAGTAATGAGAATCGGTGGAATAGATGCAGTATGACGGGTTAAAAGAATATGTTGAATTCTAGCGTCTAGAATAGGTAGAATGTGTAGAATTTGCTGTCCAGAATAGGTAGAATTCTCGAGTAGGTAGAACGTATAGAATTCTACTGTAGAATGGGAAATAGGTGGCGGGTTGAAAGAATGTGTTGAATTCTACCGTCTAGAATAGGTAGAATGTGTAGAATTTGCTGTCCAGAATAGGTAGATTATGTAGAATTCTCGAGTAGGTGGAACGTATAGAATTCTACTGTAGAATGGGAAATAGGTACGGGGAAATAGGTGGCGGGTTGAAAGAATATGTTGAATTCTACCGTCTGGAATAGGTAGAATGTGTAGAATGGGAAATAGGCACTACGTGTGGAATGGGTAGAGTATGTAGAATTCTCGAATAGGTAGAATGAGGTGAATTCTACTGCCTAGAATAGGTAGAATGTATAGAATTCTCGAATAGGTAAAACGTGCAAAATTCTACCGTCTAGAATAGGTCGAATACGTAGAACTCTATCTATAACTACCGCCTATAATAGGTAGAATATATAGAATTCTCGAATAGGTAAAACGTGCAAAATTCTACTGTCTAGAATAGGTGGAATATGTAAAACTCTATCTAGAATATTTAATATTCTGCCGAGAATAGGTAGAGAATGTACAATTTTACCGCCTAGAATAGGTTGTATATGTAGAATTCTCGAATAGGTAGAATGAGGTGAATTCTACTGCCTAGAATAGATAGAAAATAAAGAATTCTCAAATAAGTAGAACGTGTAGCATTCTACTGTAGAATGGGAAATAGGCACTACGTGTAGAATGGGTAGAGTATGTAGAATTCTCGAATAGGTAGAATAGGGGAATTCTACTGCCTAGAATAGGTAGAATATATATAATTCTCGAATAGGTAAAACGTGCAAAATTCGACTGTTTAGAATAGGTCAAATATGCAGAACTCTATCTATAACTACTGCCTAGAATAGGTAGAGAATGTACAATTTTACCGCCTAGAATAGGTTGTATATGGAGAATTCTCGAATAGGTAGAATGAGGTGAATTCTACTGCCTAGAATAGATAGAAAATAAAGAATTCTCAAATAAGTAGAAAGTGTAGCATTCTACTGTAGAATGGGTAGAGTATGTAGAATTCTCGAATAGATAGAATGAGGGGAATTCTACTGCCTAGAATGGGTAGAATATATATAATTCTCGAATAGGTAAAACGTGCAAAATTCGACTGTCTAGAATAGGTCAAATATGTAAAACTCTATCTATAACTACTGCCTAGAATAGGTAGAATATATAAAATTCTTGAATAGGTAAAACATGCAAAATTCTACTGTCTAGAATAGGTAGAATATGTAAAACTCTATCTAGAATATTTAAAATTCTGCCTAGAATAGGTTGTACATGTAGAATTCTCGAATAGGTAGAATGGGGTGAATTCTACTGTCTAGAATAGGTAGAAAATAAAGAATTCTCAAATAGGTAGAACGTGTAGAATTCTGTCTAGAACAGGTGGAATATATAGAATTTTCGAATAGGTAGAACGTGTAGAATTCTACTATCCAGAATAAGTAGAATACGTAGAAGTCTATCTAGAATATTTAAAATTCTACCGAGAATAGGCACATGGACATGGAATAGGACATGGACAATTTTACTGTCTAGAATAAGTCGAATATTTTCAACTCCAACTGGAATGGAGAGGATTTGTAGGCCTGTATCTAGAATATTAAAAATTATATCTAGAATACGTAGAACATGTAAAATTCTACTGCCTAGAATAGGTAGATTATGTAGAATTCTATTCTACAAAATAGGTAGAATATGTAGAATTCTACTGTCTAGAATAGGTAGAATATTTAGCATTCTATCCGGAATAGATAGAATATATAGAATTCTATCCAGAATAGGTAGAACATGTAGAATTCTATCCGGAATAGGTAGAATAATTAAAAATATATCCGGAACAGGTAGGATATGTAGATTTGTATCCAGAATAGGTAAAATGTGTAGATTTTTACTGTCTAGAATAGGTAGAATATTTAGCATTCTATCCAGATTAGGTAGAATATTTGAAAATATATTCCTGACAGGTAGGATATGTAGATTTTTATCCAGAATAGGTAGAATATGTAGATTTTTATCCAGAATAGGTAGAATATGCGGAATTTTTAAACATTGCCTACGTACGAAATTGCGACGAGTAGGAAACGAAGAAGCGAAGGAAGAAAAGTTCAAAGATCACTGTCAGCAAATTACCGGTACTCCGGGATACGGAAGTGGCCCGTCTTTCGAGGACACCGCGTAGATTATGTAAGCGGACTCGGAGAGAAAAATGCCCATTTTGTTCCTCGGTACACTGATTGCTCGGAGTCCCTAAGCAAAAAAAAATCAATTAATATCGATGTGCACGTGATAGAGCGATCTCGAAAAAAAAAAAAAATTTCGAAAAAGCAACATACCTCGATCCTCCAGACGAGGAAGGCGTTTCGATTTTTCGGAACGCTCCTGAAGACATCGCTCCCGGAATCGTCCGAGCACGAGCTTCTGTCGTCCTGCAAAGAAGAAAAAAAAATTAGAAGACCTCCACATCGACGTACAAAAAAGAGAAAGAAAAATCCCCAGATCGATCAATGACGAAAATAATGGCCCGGACCGATCGATAATAATTTTTAAAAATCGTCAATTTTATTGCCAACCGATCGATTTGTGCCGGGCTCGCGATCGTCACAGTACCCACTGTAATCTGGATACGCATACTCTCGCGCAGATGCAAATTCTCACCGAAGAACAACTATGGCAGGGTTATTAAGGGGGCTCGAGTCGTCCGGCCGTAAAACGTTCTTCGAAAAAAGGAGGCTACGAAAATTACCTCCTCATCCGAAAACCCAAACCTCTCTTCGTCCTCGCTACGTTTCTTTCTCTTTCCATTTTACCTTCGCCACTATTTCGAAGATCATCTCGGTGTCCGGCGACGGGGTATCGCTTGGAGCCGAGGGATCCGGAAAGCTCCAGAACGCACCCAGCTCGAACGAGTATACGAAATTAAAAAAATGAAAACAAAAACAAAACGTCGAAAAAGTCTCTCGGCGTAGCCGAAAAATTGTCAAAAAAAATATGCAAAAAAAAAAAAGAGAAAAATGCTAATTGAAAAAGGGAGGGAAAATAAGTAGATGAAAAAATACAGTACGAGAAAACCACGGTCCTTGCGCGACTGACGTCCGTGGTTACCCGCTGAAAACTAGCTCATGAGAAAAGCAGGAGAGACCAAGCATAATACGATCTCTCACGAGGACTTAATCACACCGCAATATATATATATATATATATATATATATATATATATATATATGGTTATATACGTATATGTATGTATATAAGTCATCCGGTCAGGTAAAACACACACACGATGTACTATGGGCATATAATCACAGATACATACAACGCGCGCGTATGCACATACACATTCAATTGAAGAACAAGTACACTATACTGTTATAAGTACGGGATTGAATTGAGCGCGCTATTTTACGAACGTGAAGATTCTAAGCACGGAAGTAGCAATCTTGCTTAGTGTATACGCGTTCTCCGGGAGAGAGAGAGAGAGAGAGAGAGAGAGAGAGGCGGAGAAAAGGAGAGATGGAGAAAGAGAGAGACCATAATTCGGAAAGAAAAAAAAAGGAGCGAGAGGAAGCCCATAGTTCGTCGAAAAAATAGAAAGAGAGCGAGATCATGACTCGTGGAACAATAGAAAAAAAAAGCGAGAGAAAGAGGGATTGTAATTCGTACAGAAAAAAAGGAAAGAAGATAAATGTGGGGAGAGAAATAGTGAGAAAAGGTATAATTCGTGGAGAAAAGAGAAAGAAAAAAGCAAGAGAGAGAGAGCGAGACCATGACTCGTGAAAAAAAATCAGAAAAAGAGATAAAGGGGAATTGTAATTCGGGGAAAATAAAGGACAAAAGAGAAAGAGTGAGAGAGAGAGAGAGAGAGAGAGAGAGACCCTAGAGGGGTTAGAGAAATCGTAGAAAAAAAGAGAAAGAAAAGAAGAGAGTGTCAGAGCGCGAAACTCCATCCCGTATTACACATATAGTTACATTATGGATATTCATTATATCTAAGGTAGGCGATACGCTTTTACCGCGCGATCGACAACGATCACCATAAACTCCAGTAGCACACTTTTCACGCAACAAGCGCACATAGCTGGACGATCGAGTATGCATGTGCTCGAGATTGCACATGTATCGCTGATGATAATGATGATGACGATGATGAGGATGATGATGATGATGATGATCATGATGATGAGGACGATCATGATGATGTGATGATGATGTGCTGATGATGATGATGTGATGATGTGATGATGATGATGATGATGATGATGATGATGATGATGATGATGATGATGATGATGATGATGACGATGATCATGATGATCATGATGATCATGATGATGAGGACGATCATGATGATGATGATGATGTGCTGATGATGATGATGTGATGATGTGATGATGATGATGATGATGTGATGATGTGATGATGATTATGATGATGTGCTGATGATGATGATGTGATGATGATGATGATGATGTGATGATGATGATGTGATGATGATGATGTGATGACGATGATGTGATGATGATGATGTGATGATGATGATGTGATGATGATGATGTGATGATCATGATGTGATGATGTGATGATGATGATGTGATGATGATGATGTGATGATGATGATGTGCTGATGATGATGTGATGATGTGATGATGTGATGATGATGATAATGATGACGATGATAATGATGATAATGATGATGATGATGATGCCAATGACGATGATAATTATGAGGGTAACGGTGATGATGATGGTGATGATGAGCATGATGTTGATGATGATGGTGATGATGAGCATCATGTTGATGATTATGAGGATGATGATGAGAATGACAATGATAATGACAATGACAATGATGATTATGAGGGTGACGGTGACGATGATGATGATGAAAATGACGATCATGATGATGATGATGAAAATGACGATCATGATGATGATGATGAGAATGATGAAGATGGTAATTATGAGGATGATGATGAGAATGACGATGATGATTATGAGGGTGACGGTGATGATGAGCATGATGTTGATGATGATGATGATGATGACGGGAGCTCGTTTCGCTGGGGGAAGACAATTATTCACTTCGCTTGGTCGCGCGTCCAGTGTGGTATCATCAAGTGGAGCCATGGGGGCCGGGGATGAGGGACGAGGAGAGAACGTTGCACTTTTCGCACGAGTGACAACGCGATAAGGATCGTGAATCGAACTGGGCCATCGGAACGAGGAGAAAATATCGCAACGATGCAGGTAAAAGGGCAAGGAAAAGGAAGAGACTGTAGCGGTTCTGAACGAGGCTGAAGAACCCAAGACTGTTGGTGAAAAACACGAATCGCCATTCGCCGGCGTAGTTTTGAGCTTCGGCCAAAAACTTCGCGATCTTCTCGATCGGCGGAAAATTTCCTATCGGATGTACCCTCGAAATGTAGGAAAAGGCGACATTTTTTTTTCACCATTTTGGCCATTTTTCTCGGATCACCAAAATCGAGGATTTTCAAATGGCCGTAGCGTCGGTCCTATTAGAGTGCGAGGATTTTGATAGACTTACAGAATCACGATATCTCAATCAGTTTACCGGCAAATGATGTTTGAAAAATGGCCGACAGAGGCGCAGGGGTATGGAAAAATTCGCAAAAATCGATGGTCCCTCTTCGAAATTCTGCCAAAAATCGAAAAATCATCGTAGCTCAATGAACGAAGCGGCATTCCGAAGACCAAACGATAACGAAAAGAAAGAGCACAGAGTGGATCTTCAAATTCGAATACCAAAAAAACGATCGCCGATTTAGTGAAGCTACTTTTTTCGGCCAAGACGCGAAAAAGATGTGGATCTTTAAAATTTTTTTACAAATCAACATCAATGTATCTTTACCCCCTGAATACGAATTCACCATCGTTTTCCGCGAGCCTTCAAGCTCCTTTAAAAACGCGTCCAAAGTGTATTAAAAAAACCCTTTTCTCGCCCTCGCCAGCCCTTCGTTCGATCCCCAGACACAAGATCCCCGATATTGGAATCGCCTGTCAATTATCCATCAACAAAAATGGCGTCCACCCGGAAGTGGCAATCCAAACAAATCGAAGAAAAAAAACTTCCACGTTCTTCCGTCACTGCGAAAAACCACCGTTGATCACACCACCGCGAAAATATAAACGTGTATCACAAAAAAAAAAGAAATAATATTCACTGACCCTCCTGGACAATCCCATTGTCCCAGTTTCCGCGTCGTATCAACCTGCGTCGGTCCTATAAGTATTTATATATATACATATATAAATATATGTATATATATATGTTTTTTTTACTTCTTTCTTCACGTCACGGTCTTTTCAGGATCATTTGCAAACCGGCTTCTCCTTCCCATGCATACACGAAGAAGAAGAAAACATTGATCCGTCTATAGTGCGGTTGGTGAGTGCAGAGTGCGATTCGTGAAGACGACGATGACGAGCAGGACAACGCGATCGACGCCCTCGTACAACACCGTCCTGGCTAACTGTTCACCGCCGACTGACACGTATTATATATTTTTCAAAGTATACTAAAATAAAAGAGAAAAGGGAAAAGAGCGAGAGAGAGAGAGAGAGAGAGAGGTGAAAAGAAGAAAAAAAAAAAAGAAACCATAGCGGTGCGTGTAGAGAGGAGCAAAAGGCTCGTCCGGAAGTGGGCCCGGAACTCCGTTCGGCCAACCGTGACCAACGGGACAGCCTTATGAATATATATATATATATATATATATATATATATATATATATATATATATATACAGGGTGTCCCTCTTATCTCTGCCACCCGAAATAACTCGGTAATTATCGACGTCAGAAAAACATGTTCCAACCAAAAGTTGTACGGTGTGAATGGGACCATCAAATGCGACCAATTTTTTTTTATTTCCGTGGAGGCGCTCACTCACAGTGAAGGTCACCTCCACTTTTTAAAATGGAATGGTACATTTCGTTTCAATTATCTTGTGGAGCACCTCAAGCCGCGTAAAAAACAGTAGGCCGTCAAAGTCGTTCAAGGTCATTCAAGGTCACCTATTAAAATGAAAAAACAAATCTAAGTATCTCGGATCACTACCAAATATTTGGTAGTGATTCGAGATATTTAGATTTGTATCATCGATAGTGACCTTGAATGACCTTGAACGACTTTGACCCCCTGTTTTTCATGCGGCTTGAGGTGCTCCACGAGATGGTTGAAAAAAAATGTACAATTCCATTTTGAAAAGTGGAGGTGACCTTCACTGTAAGTCAGCGCCTCCACGGAAATAAAAAAAATGGTCGCATTTGATGGCACCCTTCACAACGTACAACTTTTGGTTGGAAGATTTTTTTGTTACGTCGATAATTACCAAGTTATTTCGGGTGGCAGAGATAAGTGGGACACCCTGTATATATATATATATATTAGGGTGATTCGTTTCAGGGTAACTTTTTTTTCTGACCCATCGTGCCCGAAAATCTTTAGTCGGTACCCAAAAACGAAGTTTCGTGAAAGGGGGGTGTTGTCAAAAAATATTTAGAGGTCGCGAATCAAAATTGAAGGTTTTCCATCTGATTGACATTGAAAAAAATGTTTTTCTTATTATTAATGTTACCATTCCGCGAATTTTGATATCGCGATATTTTCCAAGTGGGTTCTCATGGGAAATATGATACTTTACAATAAAGTTCATTGAGCCAAGTCCGTAAATTCAACCGTTTCAGCGGTATCATTATTTCAAGTGAATATTGTATGAAAATATCTATTCAAACGGCTGTAACGCCTAAGCTATTAGATATATCGAAAAAAATTCAAATGAGACCTATGTAGAGAAAGTAATTTGCTACAAAAAAGTCTTATAAGCCGAGCCCGTAAATTCAACTCTTTCTCAGCTATAGGTGGATGAAGTAAAATAAATAGATTTTTTTGTTTAAAAAAATATCTATTTATTTTACTTCATCCACCTATAGCTGAGAAAGAGTTGAATTTTCGGGCTCGGCTTATAAGACTTTTTTGTAGAAAATTACTTTCTCTACAAAGTTCTCATCTGAATTTTTTTCGATATATCTAATAGCTTAGGCGTTACAGCCGTTTGAATAGATATTTTGCACAATATTCACTTGAAATAATGATGCCGCTGAAACGGTTGAATTTACGGCCATGGCTCAATGAACTTTATTGTGGAGTATCATATTTCCTATGAGAACCCACTTGGAAAATATCGCGATATCGAAGGTCGCGGAATGGTAACACTAATAATGAGAAAAACATTTTTTTTCAATGTTAATCAAATGGGAAACCTTCAATTTTGATTCGCGACCTCTAAATATTTTTTGACAATACCCCCCTTTCACGAAAGTTCGTTTTTGGGTACCAATTAAAGATTTTCGGGCACGATGGGTCAAAAAAAAAGTTGCCCTGAAACGAATCACCCTAATATATATATATATATATATATATATATATATATATATATACAGGGTGTCCCTCTTTTCTCTGCCTAATTTTCTCTGCCTCTTCTTCTGCTAAATTTTTAATTTTTTAATTATTTTTTATTCCATTAGCCTGAACGGTTAGGAATATTTTAAGCTTTACAGAACTGAAAAATTCCAAAAATTCCAAAAATATGGTAAGATTGCATTTATCATAGATACCGCGCGGCGCGCCCGACCGCCAACTCCAATATAAAAAAATAAAATACCGACAGAAAATTGAGTATAAAAATTTTAAGTTCCGGATTTTTATTATTATAATTAAAAAAAAAAATATTGTTGGTTCACACTGAAGATACATTCATTATGCAATTACAAGTATGTTCATTTTTTTCAGACACCCACATCGATGCCGAGAACTTTCACCACCAACGCGCGGGCAAAAAAAATACATTGCTTTATTATGTTATATCTCCGTCATTTGTTAACATTTCTGATTTTTGTTTGTTACATATACTTAACCATGTGCATAAATGACCTTTAACCCTTAATAGTCACACTTAGCTAGAATCACGTTATAGTCATACTGGCTCCATGGGACCCAGGCGTTTTTCAATTGTTATAAACAATGAAATAATGCATTGAGCGATATGAAAGAAAATAGTGAGGTATAATTTGAACCTTGTTTAATACAAAGATATTGGTTAGAAATCAAAAATTAAATTTTAAATATGCAAAAGAAATTATGCAAAAAAAAACGTGAAAAATTACTCTTTTTACAAAAATTGCTGTAACTCTTGTAATTATTGAGAAAAAAAATAAAAAAATGGTTTTATAATCTGGAAACAATGTACTTTGAAATAGCTATAGCGGTTTCTGTGGACTCGTCAAAAAGTATATTTATTCCATCCAAAGCAGGTGCGATTTAGAAGAAAAGAATGAAACGCTTACGCATATTAAAAAATGTACGTTTTATTGGAAAAAAAAGTTGTACGGCATCAAAATAATTTGTTTGGGTCCCGTGGACCCAGTGTGACTATTAAGGGTTAAAAAAAATGTTGTCAATATATGCGGCATTTTTTTTCAACAGCGTCTAGAAAAGTACCTTCGAAAATCGGCGAAATCGCGTATATAAGGCCTTAGTAAAAGTCCCACGGTTTTCGATAGATAGGGCTTTTTTAAAAAAAATTGGGACTTTTTTTGTAATTTGTGAAAAAAATTTGGGACTTGTTTGTAAAAAAAAAAAAATTGGGACTTTTTTTGTAATTTTTGAAAAAAATTTGGGACTTTTTTGTAATGAAAAAAAAATTGGGACTTTTTTTTGTAATTTTTGAAAAAAAAAATGGGACTTTTTTTGTAATTTTTGAAAAAAATTTGGGACTTTTTTGTAATAAAAAAAAATTGGGACTTTTTTGTAATGTTTTTTAAAAAATTGGGACTTTTTTGTAATGTTTTTAAAAAATTTGGGACTTTTTTGTAATAAAAAAAAAATTGGGACTTTTTTTGTAATTTTTGAAAAAAAATTGGGACTCTTTTGTAATAAAAAAAAAATTGGGACTTTTTTTGTAATTTTTGAAAAAATCATTTGCTTTTGGTTTTTCGCATGCCATTTTTGCAAATGATGCGAATCGACAATAACTATGTAACTTTTTCAAGTAATTGGCACGATGTGCGTAGTACATTTTTTTTTGTCACCTCAGACTATCAAAGTCAGTTGTTCGAATTGGTTTGTATGAAAATTCTGCATAAGATCTTTCATAAAGTCACCTTAACATTTAAGGTTAAACGAATGCTCCAGACAAAACAAATAACCATGAGTATTTTTTTTAATCGGGTAAAAAAAAAGGTTATCATTTGTAGAAATGGCATAGGAAAAACCAAAAGCAGATGATTTTTATCTCAAAAACCGTGGGACTTTTACTAAACTGAAGTTCCAGCATATAGTAGGACAAGTTCCGACCTATCGACGGTTGCAGGATTATCCATTCGTAACGGGACACCCTGTATGCATATTCATATTGGACAATAGCGGAGGGAAAACACGAAGCCGATCGAGGCCTCTTCCCTTCTCGTCTTCCGCCGGTGTGCAACACCCATGTATGCGGGTACAGAGAAAAAAAAGAAGAAAAACGAAAAAAAAAAAGACACCCGAGTGTATACGTTATCTAACGCACCTGCTCGGCTGCTGCTTCCCTTTTCTTCATGCTCAGCGCCTTCACGCACACGCATCGTCGCCGATGCAATGACAAAGAAACAATCGGCCGGAGAGAGAGGGAAAGCTCGTCCTAAAATTAATTCAATTTTCGTTGTGAATCTATTATATATATATATATATATATATATATATATATATATATATATATATATATATATATCATGTAATAGATTCACAACGAAAATTGAATTAATGAATTCAATTTCATTAAATAATCATTAAATAATTTTAATGATTTAATGATTATTTAATTTCAATTTCATCAGATAATTCAATTAATTCAATTCCAATTTAATATATTTAATATATATATATAGTACGAATTAGCTGCTAGAAATTTTATTATTAATAATTTAGCTTTTTATTTTTTTTATTTTTTATTTTTATATAATTATAGCTTAATAATTATATAAAATTATAGCTCTTATATAATTATAATTTTATAAATTTTATAAATAATATCATAAATATAATATAAATATAAATAAGTATATTTATAAATAATATTTATAAAATATATTTTATTATATTTTATAAATAAAATATTTATTATATATATATATATATATATATATATATATATATATATATATATATATATATATCATATAATAGATTCACAACGAAAATTGAATTAATTTTAGGACGAGTTTTCCCTCTCTCTCCGGCCGATTGTTTCTTTGTCATTTTTGTTTTATTTGTCAAACAAATGTTTGATTGTTTCTTTGTCAAACACACACGCACACACACACATATATATATATATATATATATATATATATATATATATATATATATATATATATATATATATATATATATATATATATATATATATATATATATATATGTTTAAATTAATAATTATATTTATGAATTCTTCAACATGGAATATATTCCATGAAGTGTGTCACTAAAATTACACGTATAGAATACGCACTAAAGATTAATTTTATAAAATTAATAGCAGTAATTTATAAATAAAAATATATTATGAATATACTAATAAAATTGAAAATCGATCATTAAGGGGTTATATACAGTCAGGAAGCCCAAAAAGATCGATCTTTCAAGAATTTTTCCCGAGAAGACTTTTAAATCTATTAACGTAAAACTTTGTACACACATTATGGTAACTTTTAACTGTATTTTAACATGTTTTATTTGCAAAAATTATTATTTTGAAAGCTGCTATTGCTGATCTCCTGGATCTCTGGACTGGATCATCTAACATGGAAAAACCAAGAATATTTCGATGATATAATGAATTATCTTGTAAATGATCGAAGGAATAAGCAAAATAATGTTTTTTTACAAAATGGCGGCTTCTTAAGAAAAAAATGATTTTTGACAAAAATGTAGGCCTTAAATTGTTTATAAAATGGAAAATATTTATCGGTGAGAAAAAATCTTCGATTAATTACTAAAAATATACTTGAAAAGATTGTGTTAAAATTTGAGACTGATCGGTTCGGCCGTTTCCGAGAAATCTCGCTCATCGACTTTAAAAACACAGTTTTGAGAAAAACGCGTTTAAAGTTTCATAAGCCCTTTCGAACGCTCTGACACGTAATTACAAATGTGCGTGTAACTTCGAGAATATTCGCTGGATTGACAAGGAATTTACAGTGTGCGTATTTAAATATATGTACATTACGAAAGTTGAATAAAAAAGAAATCGATTTTTCGAAAATTTTAACTGTATACAACCCCTTAATCATTAATTTTCGAAAATTAATAATGATTATCTACAAAGATAATAATAAAATTAATAATAAAGTTAATCTACCACTACTGCATTTATGGAAACAAAAACTGCCGAGAATGAAATGAAATATCAATTTTGTGAAATTTATAATAATTTCTAAAGTTAATGATAAAATGAATGATCGATTTTATAAAATGATATTTATATTATACATTTTATGGAACTTTTTATATATTGAAGAATTCATAAACATAATTTATGCTTATATGGGCATACAAATATATATATATATATATATATATATATATATATATATATATATATATATATATCTATATATATGATTCGACGTCATTTCGAAAATTAATAATGATTATCTACAAAGATAATAATAAAATTAATAATAAAGTTAATCTACCACTACTGCATTTATGGAAACAAAAACTGCCGAGAATGAAATGAAATATCAATTTTGTGAAATTTATAATAATTTCTAAAGTCAATGATAAAATTAATGATCGATTTTATAAAATGATATTTATATTATACATTTTATGGAACTTTTTATATATTGAAGAATTCATAAACATAATTTATGTATATATATATATATATATATATATATATATATATATATATATATATATATGATTCGACGTCATTTCGAAAATTAATAATGATTATCTACAAAGATAATAATAAAATTAATAATAAAGTTAATCTACCACTACTGCATTTATGGAAACAAAAACTGCCGAGAATGAAATGAAATATCAGTTTTGTGAAATTTATAATAATTTCTGAAGTTAATGATAAAATTAATGATCGATTTTATAAAATGATATTTATATTATACATTTTATGGAACTTTTTATATATTGAAGAATTCATAAACATAATTTATGCTTACTATATGGGCATACAAATATATATATATATATATATATATATATATATATAGTAGGAAGGTTAATTTATTTGTAAGGTATCCCGGAAGGGCTCGAAGCCAGATCGTTGCGATCTCACTGTCCTCCTACTCACCCAAAAAATTCCTCCCCCACTTTCCCCATATCCACATTTTTTCGTCCCCCTGTTATAAATATCATTATTTACTAAAAAAAAAAAAAAAAAACACGAAATAAAAGTGTATTGTCTCTTGAGAAAAAAAAAGAGAAATCAGTCGCGATCTCGCGATAATTTCACACGTCTCGATGACAGGCTATTGCGAATATCGGACAGGTGTGAAGAGGAATAAGAACGAGTAATAAATTCCGTTCAATTCCTGTTCTTTGTGTGTGCGTCTCGTTCTTTTTTTTTCATTTTAGTTGCCGCCTCTCTCTCTAGAAGTCTCGTGTAATGAAGAAGAATACCTGATGGATTGGCGAAATCGGGACACCGATTACACCAGCGGTAAATCGTGATTTTTTCCATTCGAATAATAATAATTATCCTCATAGCCAGGAATAATAATCATAATGATAAAATAATAATTCTGATGCCGAAAAATAATACAGAATAGTAATAAGAATAACCAAATCATCGTTATCGTGTTAGTAATTATCACAATCGTAATAAGAACAGCAAAGAAGAATAATGAACATAATTACAAATAATAATTATGATGATAAAATGATTATTATAATGATAAAATAATCATTGTGATGATAATAGTAATATAAAATAATAATAATAATAATAAAACTATCGTTATCGTAATTATCACAATCGCAATAATAGCAAAGAAGAATAAATCAAATAAAAATTATATTTATCGCGATAGTAATTTTTTTTTACGTGGCTTGTGGAAAATCGTCGAAAAGACGTTTGGAAGGGTCGGCCTTTCTGAAACGCGTGAAATTTTTTACCCACTAAAAACCACACCCTAAATAAGAGGAAAAATAATGTGAAAACGGGAATGATACCAATAATAATACCGATGGTGATGACGATGATAATAGTAATAATAACAATAATAAAAATAAATTTGTACCTTCAAAAAATCTCCCATCAACGCAAATAATATTAATAAAAAAGTGGAAAGAAATTAAAATGTTTTGATCCTTATAAACATGCGAAAAAAAAACCAGAAATATATATATATATATATATATATATATATATATATATATATATATATATATATATATATATATATATATATACACCGAGTATCCCAGTTGAATCTTACACCTGATTCATCTCGAAAAATACTAGTCCCATCAAGTATTGAGTATAATAAAACTTTCAGGGTTCAAAGGGGGACGTTGAAAAACTGAAATCATGTCCTACTATATGCTGGAATTTCAGTTCAGTAAAAGTCGCACGGTTTTCGAGATAAAAATCATCTGCTTTTGATTTTTCGCATGCCATTTCTACAAATGATAACGTTTCTTCACCCATTTAAAAAAAAGACCCAGAAAATAAAAAAGGTCATTTTTGTGAATTTTTTCCAGGAAAACTATTTGAAATTTCGGATTAGGCTTTTAATTATCTAAAAGTATATGGGGCATTCCATACCAATTCGACCTGGGTCTGACCCTCGACCCCTCAAATCTGGTTCCCAATTTTTCCTATCATTACTCTCACTCTATCAAGCAATTACAACTTTTTTTCAGATTTTTCAAAATAAATTTGAGCGCGTCATGAATTTTTGAATTTTTTTTTTTGAACACCTCGATGGCCGTAATCGAAAAATCTGAAAAAAATCCCAAAAATACAGTGTCATGGATGAAAAATGTTGGTGTGAAATTCATAATGTCTGGGCTTTTGCTTCAACCCGTTTTTTAGCTTTATGAGCAAAAGAAAAATGAAAAAAATAAGAAGCAGAGGTCAATTTACTGTAGACTGTTTGTCGAAATTTTGTATGCATAAAACCAGATTTTTAAAAAAATTTCCCCGATTTTTCTAAAGTGTATTTTGTAATTTTCGATTTTTTTTCGCGGTTGACAAAAACCCTAATTAGGGGTCGAAGCAAAAGCCCAGGCATTATAAATTTTACACCAACATTTTTTATATCTGACACTGTATTTTTGGGAATTTTTTCAGATTTTTCGACGGCCATCGAGGTGGTCAAAAAAAAAATTCAAAAATTCATGACGCGCTCGAATTTATTTTGAAAAATCTGAAAAAAAAATTGTAATTGCTTGATAGAGTGAGAGTAATGATAGGAAAAATCGGGAACCAGATTTGAGGGGTCAAGGGTCAGACCCAGGTCGAATTGGTATGGAATGCCCCATATACATTCAAAAATATCTTTATTTTTCTTTATTTAAATACATCAAAGCTATACAAGGATCCCATATGATCCTTGGAGCGTCGTAAAAAAATCTGCGTATACGGTACCCACTGGCGTTTCTTCAAAAATCATCTGAAAAAAAAAACCAAAAAGATTATTAAATTAGACACTGTAATCTCGTACTTGTCATAGCCGATTTTGAAAATATCGATTTATGACAAAATGGCGGACGTTTCAACATAAATAGTGATTTTTGGGCCGAAAATTAGTTATTATTTTGCCTATAAAACAAAAACTAAGTAACCGAAAAAAAAAATCCTATGACAAGTACTAGATAATGATGTCTAGAATATCCGCAAAAAACCTCAAGGCAATCGGTTCATTGATTTTCGAGAAATTTTGGGTACCGATTTCAAAAACGTGGTTTTGAGAAAAACGCGTTTGAAAATTTGGGAATGAACAAATCATGAAATTTCAATATTGCTTATTTTTTCCTGTGAAATGTATATCTTCGTTTCTTCTTGAAAAAAGTCGATGACCTCCAGCTGGAGGATAAGGGCCTCCTGACGAAGTCCCGAAGCGACGCGAGTATATTCAATCTCGGTGGCTGCGACGTATGCACCGAGGAGACCGAGGTAAAACCTCCCGAACTTCGTATTATTATCGTCATTGGTAAAATGTGAAGAAAAAAAAACGTTAAAAAACGTCAAACAACAATAAAGGAAGATCAATTTTTTTAGATCGATCTCTGCGACTCGGATTCGAAGGATTTTGCGCTGGCGTTCGATCGTCTGAGGCTCGGTGCCTCGGACGACTCGAGGGCGGCTGATCTGATCGTCGGTGCGCCGAATTTCGGCGATCGGGGCACGCAGACGTGTCCGTGCGCCGTTTGCACCGAGGAAAACGATTTGAAGAATTCGGAGGCGATAAGGAGCAGGGAAATTTCGTCGATGCGACTGGTCGTTCAGGGTCCGGAGATACTCACTTATCAGGTAATATTGATACAGAGAAAGTCACTAGACGTCACTAGTCAGGTGATATTGAGACTGGAATCCACTAGACGTCACTAGTCAGGTAATATTCACACTGGAAGTTCACTATACGTCTCTAGTCAGACAATATTCACACTAGAAGTCACTAGAAGTGACTAGACGTCACTACCGGCCACTAGAAGTGACTATACGCCACTATACGTAACTATACGCCACTAGAAGTGACTATACGCCACTATACGTAACTATACGCCACTAGAAGTTACTAGAAGCCACTAGAAGTTACTATACGCCACTAGAAGTTACTAGAAGCCACTAGAAGTGACTAGACATCACTAGAAGTCACTACCAGCCACGAGAAGTTACTAGATGCCACTAGAAGTGACTATACGCCACTATACGTAACTATACGCCACTATACGTAACTATACGCCACTATACGTAACTATACGCCACTAGAAGTTACTAGAAGCCACTAGAAGTGACTATACGCCACTAGAAGTTACTAGAAGCCACTAGAAGTGACTAGACATCACTAGAAGTCACTACCAGCCACGAGAAGTTACTAGATGCCATTAGAAGTGACTATACGCTACTAGAAGTGACTATACGTCACTAGAAGTGACTATACGCCACTAGAAGTGACTAAACGCCACTAGAAGTGACTAAACGCCACTAGAAGTGACTATACGCCACTGAAAGTGACTATACGCCACTAGAAGGGACTAGACGTCACTAGAAGTCACTACCAGCCACTAGACGTTACTAGAAGCCGTTAGAAGTGACTATACGCAACTAGAAGTGCCTATACGCCACTAGAAGTTACCAGAAGCAACTAGAAGTGACTAGACGTCACTAGAAGTCACTAGAAGTTACTAGAAGCCACTAGAAGTGACTATACGTCACTAGAAGTCACTACCAGCCACTCGAAGTTACTAAAAGCCACTAGAAGTGACTAGACGTCACTGTCAGTCACTAGAAGTTACTAGAAGCCACGAGAAGTCACTAGAAGTCACTAGACTCAGAACCCGCTGAGATTTTTTTCGAAAAATAAATCGAGTTGCAGTCAAAATTCAACGTCCTCTTCTTATTGTTAATATTTACATGGTTGTTACGCATTATTGACTCAGAAATTCCCTGACTTTTTCAGGTCTTTCACACAAGTTTTGCTATTAGTAGGACTAATCGGAGAATGTTGACATATGCACGATTATCCATTCATAACAGGACACCCTGTATATTAGATAAAATTAATAAAAAATGTATGATTAAATAATTATTAAATCAAGTTCAATTTTTTTAACAAGAAAAATAAACAAAAATATTAAAAATGCGATATATATATATATATATATATATATATATATATATATATATATATATATATATATATATATATATATAATATACATGAGAAAAAGGGTATTTATTTTGACCGAAGCAAACTCAAACAGCGCCACAAGACGTCCGATTCCACTATTTTTTTTATTCTGTAAAATGAAATGAGTTATGCGAGATGAGAAATGCGAACAAAAATGGAAAAAGCATTATCCAATTACATGTATGAGACAATTTATTTTCATCGAACTCAAACCAAACAGTAGAGAAAACATGCATTTTAATTATTTTCCTTCTTTTTTATTCTCGTTTTTAAATATTTACCGTACGTATCTGTACAATTTTTAATATCTATATGTACATAAAAGAAAGAAAAAAAGGAAATCTATTTTGACCAACTGAAACTCAAACAGCAGCAGAGACGTCCATTTTGACAATTTGTTTATCTATGTTCTTTTTTCCTCTCGTTTCTAAACATTTATCCTATGGGTCTACCATTTTTTCTATGAATATATATATATATATATATATATAAGGAAAATGAAATTTATTTTGACCAAAAATGAGATGGAGTCAAAATTGAATGCAAAAATGTTGCGATTTTGAGTATTTGATATCAAACAAAACCAAAATAAATCGCGATTTTTTAGAAAAGATCGAAATGTTCAAATTGCATGTATAAGAAAGTTTATTTTGATCGAACTAAACCCAAACAGCAGAGAAAGCATGCTTTTTAAAAATTATTTTTGTTTTGTGTACTTGTCCTTTTTAAATATTTCTCGTATGTCTGTACAATTTTTTATTTCCCTATTTCCTTTTTCTGCTATGTATATATATATATATATATACACATAGCAGAAAATATATATGTTATATATATATATATATATATATATATATATATATATATATATATATGGGGCATTCCATACCAATTCGACCTGGGTCTGACCCTCGACCCCTCAAATCTGGTTCCCGATTTTTCCTATCATTACTCTCACTCTATCAAGCAATTACAATTTTTTCAGATTTTTCACAAAAAATTTGAGCGCGTCATGAATTTTCGAATTTTTTTCAAACACCTCGATGGCCGTAAACGAAAAATCTGAAAAAAATCCCAAAAATACAGTGTCAGATATAAAAAATGTTAGTGTAAAATTCATAATGTCTGGGCTTTTGCTTCAACCCGTTTTTTAGCTTTTTGAGCAAAAAAAAATGAAAAAAATAAGAAGCAGAGGTCAATTTACTGTAGACTGTTTCTCGAAATTTTGTACGCATAATACCAGATTTTCAAAGAAATTTCTCCGATTTTTCTAAAGTGTATTTTGTAATTTTCGATTTTTTTTTATCATGGTTGACATAAACCCTAATTAGGGGTTGAAGCAAAAGCCCAGACATTATAAATTTTACACCAACATTTTTTATATCTGACACTGTATTTTTGGGAATTTTTTCCGATTTTTCGATTACGGCCATCCAGGTATTCAAAAAAAAAATTCAAAAATGCATGACGCGCGCAAATTTATTTTGAAAAATCTGAAAAAAAAATGTAATTGCGTGATAGAGTGAGAATAATGGTGGGAAAAATCGGGAACCAGATTTGAGGGGTCGAGGGTCAGACCCAGGTCGAATTGGTATGGAATGCCCCATATATATATATATATATATATATATATATATATATATATATATATATATATATATATACACCCACACACGCATAGAAGAAAAAAGAAATTTATTTTGACCGATCTAAACCCAAACAGCATCGATTTCCATTTCCCCTCCTCTTACGTCTCTTCTTTCTCCCTATTCTCGTTTCGTCGCGGGCAAAAAAGGGAATTCAGTACACTCCGGACGACATCGCGCGTTACTGGAAGAAGGATTCGCGTATGTGGCTTTGGAAATCGGTGCGTCTGGCGCGCAAGAGAATGAGCGAGGCGACGAACAGCGCGCCGATAAACTGCGCCCCACCGCCGCCAACGACCGACGAAATTTGATAGAAACTTTCTTCGTCGATTTTTCTATTATTTTTCCGGCCCTGTTTTTTTTCCGCTTTTTTTTCGTCGTCTCAAAGTAAAAAGTCAAAAATAAAGCGTTCGGGACGCTCGTTTATTTACAATGACTCGATACAATTTGACCTTTTTTTTTATTACCGCTTATTTTTTCTTATTCCCTTTCTCGACGATCGAAATAAATGTCGGGCTCAACCGCAAGTCTCGACGCTGTCGAGTTCCTGTCCAATCTCGAGACTTTCGCCAACTTCGAAACGCGCGAAATCCAACATTTCCGCCTGGGAATCGATGAGCACTTGTTGCACGTTGACGCTCGGATCCAACAGATATTCCTGATAAATCATCGCGGTCTCGTTGTCGGGAATCTCGGCCGGCTCGTCGATCTCCCGGTTGCCGATCTTCGTTGGATTCATTCCTGCAACGATTGCGTCATGAGCTAATATTTTGTTTTTCTCCGTTTTCACGACGAAAATGATTGAATCGAACAGATGGATTTATGTAGCCATGTAGGGTGTTTTCCACCCCCAAAATGGCGGAATTTTTCGTCATGCACTTTTCACTTTACATGACCAAAAATGTAGAAATGAAAAAAATTATCAAAGACCGTTGGGGGGAGGATTCGATGATACTTTGACTAAATTTTAATGGTACTTGATTTCCGATAATTTCTAGCTGAGATACAGTGAACACCGCAAATCGTGTTTTTCCAAAGGCGTTTTTGGAAAAGCCTTGTCACCGGCTTGTTTGTGGATATTTTCGCGTACAAATTTCACGGAATGTTCTTTAAATGACACTCAACAATGTACAAAAGGTTTCAATAAATTTACTCTATCCATATAGATGAAAAAAAATTGCAAAAAAGTGTTTTTTTTTTCTGAAACTGAAATCTCCGATTCCCATTCTCAGCGTCGACTCCCCATCTTCGACTTTTCGAGACGCATTTTCCATTTCTCTACCCCACTTGGAAGGGTTTCCATTTGCCCAGTTCCTTATTTCTTCACTGAGACACATTCTTGGCCATCTCTCGCTATCCATTTTTAATATGTTCAATATTCAGCCACTCGCTTCTACGTCGATTGAATCGAATATAAATAATATACATTATCAACGCGGAATAAACATTTGCAACGATCAAAGAATCGATGTCATTTTTTTTCTTTAAGGAGCTTGCTCAGCTATCGCGGAATGATACGAATTTGCTAAATTTTATTGAGGATATTCGGTGAAATTCAAGTGTTTGAAAGCTTCGTCAAAGAAAAATCCCAAAAAAGCGAAAAAAGTAGCTGTCCGATGGGACGACTCCGTTGAGGAGGTACGGTGATTGCAGCGAGTTCAAGATAAAAGCCCGATTTTTTTTTAATAGCATTGTCGAGACCTTCGTCCATGCGTATGCGGAGTTTCCACGAGATTTACCGCACACTTTCCGAGTTATTAATTGTCAAAGTTGGTGAATGAGTGACACGTAGACGACAAAATGTGCCTGTCCTCTCGTACATCGATTTTTTTTGTGCTACTTGGAGCCAAGAAACACGTCAAAAAAAAACTGATGGTTGCGTTCGTTGAATCTTTGTGATCGACAAGGCACCTTGAATTGGAAAGCTCACCGCAGAAATAAGCAATGAATTTCGAAATAAAGTCGCAAAGACCCAAGTTTTCGGAGAGCGAGACTTCTCGTGACGTAACAGCAGCCATCTTGCTCGACGTGTGGCAACGCCGGATACCCGCGCAAATTCGATTCGTCCATCGGATATTTTCAACGCGAATGAAAAATATGATTGTGCGAAGCCGTACATTTTTTTTACTGGATTATAAAGGGCCTTTCGTCGATATTTATTTGAAGTTCTTTCACGTACAGCAAAGGCATCTCGAATTTTTCAGGCGACATGTACCCATACAACGCATCTATGTGTAAATTCAGCATGGGAGAACCGTCATATAAAACAAACGTTCCTTTTTATACCTGCAAATATCGTGAAAATTGGAAAAGGGAAAAATAACATAATCGACGAAATATGTTTTGACTTTGGACAGATTGGACATTGGACATTGAGGTTAACGTCAACGCGACGTTTTTTTCATTTGCAATCGCAATATTATCTTTTCATTTTCTAATTCTTGTCCGTCGGAATCTACATTTGTCTCTAAACTGGACTTCAGGTACAATCCCGTTGCTCTTTCGATAAACTTCCACGGTATTATCATTCTCCATGTTAACCGGCTACAAAAAATAATGAGCCGGGCGCGCGATGACGGCCACCGAAAATGCGACGATGCTAAACGTCAACGATATGGCGTACTACTGAAGTCGAGTAGTAGATTGTTAAGGTTGTTTCCATATTATAAAAATAATGGGAAACTCGAAATTCGACACTTGAAAAATATTTCTCGAAAAAAATAGGCCATATACATATATCCAAAACGTGGCGGTATTGCGGCGTGAAATGGACTCCAAGTTTACTAGCATGGTCATCACCGTACCTCATTAACAGGCTGCATCTACGTAGGTGGGTCAAAAAATTGCATTTTTCAAAAATATTTTCACCCGATCGTATCACCTTTTGGCTGTACCTGAAAATTTAATTGAAATATTACTAAAATTGTCATCATCCGCCAGCGCCCATGTTTTTCTGTATTCTTTAATCGTTTTTTAATCCTCTACATGTGTACCATTGTGTGAAAAAATAGATTTTCTTCACCAGCCATTTTCCAGAAAAAAAAATCCTATTTCGGCCATTTTTTGCAGGCCTCTGGGAAGATGTAGCCCCTTAAGGGGTTAGGCCACAGGGTATGAAATCACATGCGAATTGAACAATTTTTTTTGTAAGAAAAAGTGATTCACTCATAAGATTAATTACATATCTATTTAGTATGAATATCAAGCTGTTGGAAGAAATATATATTTTTTTCGATGTACAAAATGGCCCCCCTTAAATCCCTTGAACATTATTATCGAATATTTCTGTTCTTCGCGGGGATCGTTACTTGTCGCGTCTTACCGATGATGTGCTGGCATAGTTGGGTGCCGAGCGATTCGTCGTTGACAGCCGATCTGTAGGCGAGAATAGCGCCGTACTTGCCGAACGATGCAGGCAACGGTTCGGACGGAGACGGATGAGTGCAACCGGCCAATCTGACGTCGGCGTCGACTCGAACGCAAAGAGCCCTCCTTAGGCCGATGTTCTCAGCGACGCTGCCTATAATGAGGGCCGAATGGTCGCCGAGGGACTTTCCGTCGAGGGCAGGCAGCGCCTTGAGTGCCTCTGCGTCCAGGAAAGTTTTGCGTGTCGCCTCCGTGCCCTCCATCGAAAGGGACTTTTTCAGCACCGCAGCCACCACAGTCTCCGCCAAGCCCTGGAACTGCTTGTTCCTCGCGACAAAGTCAGTCTCGCAATTGATCTCGACCAGGGCGCCGTGGTTCCTGTCCACCATCACCGCCACGAGACCCTGCATCGTCGCCCTACCCTGGAGCTTCTCCGCCTTGGACCAACCCATCGCTTGCGCCTGCTCCCGCAGCCATTTCTCCGCCTGCCGTTGATGCGAGATATGGTTTTTGGCAATTTTTTTCGCATTTTTTTGCATGCCGGTGGGCTTGCTCAGGTCGAACGCCTCAAGGAGCCTGAGTGAGGCTCAGAATTTTGATGATGTACTTCCAAAATACGATTTTAGAAAATTTAGAAAATTTAGAAAATTCAGAAAATATTAATTGAGAAAATTTAGAAAAGCATTTAGAAAATTTAGAAATAAATTTTAGAAAATTGCATTTCCCGTTTTTGAGATTTCTGAAAGTTTTTTTGTGGGCTCGTTTGGGTCAGAGGCCTCAAGAGGCGTGCATAAGGCTTGGAATTCTGAAGATATACTCTTGGAATAGGATTTTAGAAATTAAAAAAAATTATATTTCCTTTTTTTGAGACGTTTTCATTTTTTTTTTGGTTCGTTTAGGCCAGAGGCGCTAAAAGGCCCTGCATAAGGCTTGGAATCAGCAACATATACTCTTGGAGTAGGATTTTAGAAATTTTAAATAATTGTATTCATGTTTTTTGGGCTCGTTTGGGTCGGAGGCGTTAAAGGGGCCTGCATATGCTTGGAATTTCAGTAAGATTATAAAAATAGGATATCAGAAATTTTAGAAAATTATATTGGTTGTTTTTTGCGATTTTGTTTGCGTTTCTTTGGGTCGAAGGCATCAAAGCATCTTCGGAAGCTTGAAATTTTACAATAAGATTTTTAGAATAGGATATTAGAAACTTTAGAAAATGATGGTGGCCAGTGCAGGCTTGACAATGTGGAAAAGGATTTTTGGAATAAGTTTTTAGAAATGTTAGAAAACATTATTGGCCATTTTTGGGTTTGTTCGGGTCAGAGGCGTTAAAAGCTCCGTGCAAGCTTGAAACTTTTAAATAACATTTTGCTAAAAGGATTTTTGAAATGTTGGAAAATGTTGCTCGTTTTTTTGGGATTTGTTTGTGTTAGTTTTCTGCATAGGCTTGACATTTTAGAAACAGATCTTCAGAATACAATTTTAAAGGATTTATCAAATTTAGATTATAGAAAATTGCGGTCACTTTTAAACGTTTAGATATTAGCAAATTTTAGAAACTTCGGCCATTTCGATTGTACCAAGTTTTAGATACTTTGGAGATTGAGATTTTAGCGAATCTTATAAACTTTAGGTACTCGGAACGTACCAACTTTTAGAAACTTTAGAGATTTGAGCTGGTTTTAGAAATTATAGAGATTTAGATCTGAGCAGATTTTAGAAGCTAGACATTCAGATGGTAGCAAGCTTTTAGAAGCTTTAGAAATTTGTATACCATCAAGTTGTAGCAATTTTATATATCCAGATTTTAGCAAATTGTGAACATTCAGGCAATTTCGATTTCATGAAATTTCATAAATACAAATTCTAGAACGGGACTTTTTTCATCGCATAGTTTCACAGCCGCGGGTTTGGCCTCAAATTTGAAACGAGGATTTTGTCAAAATTCTTGCAAAGTGTCGACGCGCGTTTCTCGACGAGCCATGACGAAGTTTGCGTCTTTTGTTTGGGACAAAATGCGTTTTTTTTTTCTCAATTTCCCAAATGTCCTCTGACAGATTTAAGCTCCGAAATTCACGCTTGACAATTTAGAAATAGATCTTCAGAATACAATTTTACAGGATTTATGAAATTTAGATTACAGAAAATTGCGGTCAATTTTAAACGTTTAGATTGTGGCAAATTTTAGCAACTTGGGCCATTTCGATTGTAACAAGTTTTAGATACTCTGGAGATTTAGATTTTAGCAAATCTTATTTACGTATTCAGAACGTGGCAACTTTTAGAAACTTCAGAGATTCATATTTGAGCTGGTTTTAGAAATTATAGATATTTAGATCTGAGCGGATTTTAGAAACTGTGATTCAGATCTGAGCAGATTTTAGAAACTGACATTTAGATGGTAGCAAGCTTTTAGAAGCTTTGGAAATTTGTATACAGATTTTAGCAAATTGCGAACATTTTGGCAATTTCAATTTTTTTTTTTTAGATGATTTTTTATATTTTTGATATTTTTAAATAAAGAAAATTAAACATTTTTTGAATGTATATACTTTTAGATAATTAAAACCCCAATCCGAAATTTCAAATAGTTCTTGAAAAAATTCACAAAAATGACCTTTTTTCCGGCTCCTAGGTGTATATCTCCCCTTAAGGATCATTTTCGTTGGGTACAAAAGTGCAAGCTTCGTTTTCCGAGTGCTTACCTTGACGAGATCGTTATCGTGTAGTTCGAGGGCCTTCTTGCAGTTGGTAAAAGTATAGCCGGTCTTTTTGCGCAGCTTGGCGAGCAACGATTTGTTGGACGAGTGGCACAAGACGCTGTTGGAGTGAACGAAGCGATGCAGGCCCCGGGTGATCATCTGCCGGGCAGGGAAAACAACAGTTAATTTTGAGGTTAGCTGTGGCGAAGAGTGAAGCTCCGGAGCTACTCGAGAGCGTTCCTTTAGGGCGAAAAGAATTTTCGTCCTGCCGGCTTTGAGGTTAAGCACAGGGGAGCTTCGGCATTTTGAGGTTAAGCGGTACGGGAACGCGCTCGACGAAGGTTTTCCACGAGGTTCTCGGGCCTGAGGATTAAACGGCGACTAACCGTGAAGATGCAAACTCTTGAACGAATAACTTAATTTTATCAATCGATTGATCGGTTGCCCTGGAAACTCCGGACTATCGTGTCGCGAAACTTCGCGATCTCGTTTCGTAAGCCGATTACGTGAACGTACGTTTTTTATCCCCCCCGAGAGATTGTCGATAAAAGTGCAAGATTCCGAGTGAAATCGCAGTATCGCGTTGGAAATTTCGCGAGACTCGAAATAAAACGCGAGAAAAGTCGCTCACCGTGTTTCGCGTGATTGCGTCGTGCCAGAGCAGAAGACACAAAGTGTCAGAAGCACTGCGCGTGTCGTGAAAAATTCTCGAAACCTCGAGAAAAAAATGATCCCGTAGAAAGAATCATCGAAGGTTTGAAAAAAAGGCCGAAAAAGGTCAAAGAGTATAGAAATGTCGAAAAATATCGTAAAATCAGCCGAGGGAGTGAAAAGGCCGTGTCCGATGGCGGAAGTGAAGGTCTCGCCGCTCTTTTCACTTCCGGAAGTCTTGTCTACGAACGGTCCGTGCACCAAGCGTTTCCGGCAAAAGTTCGACGATCCAGTGATCAGCAGACGACGCGAATTTGCGAATAATTCCTACACCGGAAGGCGAGTTCGAAAGGAAGCGTTTCGTCGACACTTGATCGATCTTATAGTGCAACCGGAAGTGGCGAAAGGGGAGCTTGACGATCGCAACGATCGCTCGAAAAAGTCGTATCGTTATTACGTGAAAAATGGTATCGACACGATTCACGTGAGATCGATCGACGACGAGACTATGGCAAACATTGTTTCCCTCGTTCCTGAAAATTACCACCGGAAGTTTCAACGCCACGCCGACGCTCTGACGAACGAAGTCAGGCAGGACTTTGTCTTGGCCGTGAAGAAATCGATCGTCGAATTTGTCCTCGCTGATCCTGACCATCCTGACGTTCGTTTTCTCTTAATAAGTTCTTTAAAAATCCAATTTCTCTGATAATTCTTTTTTCCATCGTCAATTACAAATTTGTTCGCAGAACATCGCGACGAGCGAGCGATCGGAGATCGAGCTACTTCCGGTCGAGTGTACGCAACGTTTCGCGCAATCGAGGCGCGCCCTGGCCGACAATCTTTACCTGTTGAATCCCTGCATGAGACTTACCTTGGAAAATTGGATACGCGATTGGCGGTGCGATATATTCTCGATAATCTTACCGATCATAAACGATGTATGAAAAATTACGAAAAATCATAATTCACCCTTTTAAAATGTTCAAAACCATTTAAAAAAATAGAAATTTCCAAGTTTTCGCGTACCCATTTTTCTACCGGTCTTTTTCAATGATCGACAGAAATCGATCATTTATAACGATAACAGTATATTGTTAATTAACAATTAACAATAATAATTTATAACAATACTAATATATGGTTAATAAATAATTCATAAAAATATACATCATTCTTTATAATAATGTATAACACTGTTATGAATTATTAATTAATAACAATAGTAATTCATTAATCATTTATATAATTCATAAATAAAAATAATTGAGATATAAAATGAATGAACTAATAATAATAACAAGTACAATTACCAATAACAATTCATAATAACAATGTATTGTTAATCAATAACAATATAGATCGTTCCGTCTGATCGATCTCGAGGAGATAAGAGACAGCGACGAGAGTTGGGATTTGACCAATTTTCAAAATACAATTACTCGACAAATTCGCACGAGACGAGCGATCCTCAAGACTTCGTGGTTCGGAAATATACAAAATATATTTCTCGTGGTAATTACACACACATATATATATATATATATATATATATATATATATATTTGTAAAAAAAATTCACAGCCTTTTTGCATAATTCCTTCGTAAAAAAAAATGTCCGCTTCCCCAGAACAGCAGAAAAAAGCTCGTACCGAGTCCCCTCCTCAAAAGGCGCTTCAACCGATTTTTCGATTGCGCCTGCACCATAATGGAGTCCCAACTCCTAGGAATATGCAAATTCACCCTCGAGGATCTCATGCATTACATTCTCGACGAGCGTTACACGAATCGCGGATTCAGGCTGAACGTTGCCGTCAAGTCCAAGGAACTCGCCTACGAGCCACCCATCAAGTACTTCAACGACGTTTTCTGCAGCATCGTCGACAGTGTGGTCCAGGCGGTTGCCGGCTTCGATAGGCTCGAGACTCAGTTGTATCTGGATTGGTCCGGTTCACGAACGACGATTAAGGTGGAGACATGAGAAAAATTGTCTGTAGTTGAGCAATCGTTTTTTACAGTCTCATAATGATAATAATAATAATAATAATATTAAAATAATTAATTATGTTTATTACCATAATAACTATGATATTCATAATCAAAATATAGTGTTAATTAATAACTGATAACTATGGTATACATTATTAATTGATAATCAATAACAATAATTCATAAGAATATTATGCATTGTTACTTAATAATCAACAATAGTAACATAATGATAATGATTTTATATTGTTAATTGATAATTCATAATCGTCTTATACATTATTAGATAATAATTAACACTAATAATTTATAACAATATTATATATTATTATTTAATAACTAACAACAATAATTTACGATAATAATAAAGTATTGTTAATCAATAATTCACAACAATATTATACATTATTGCTTAAGAATTAACGACAATAACTTATAATAATGATAATGTATTTTTCATTAACAATTCATAACAGTCTTATACATTATCAGATAATAATTAACAATAATAATTTATAACAATATTATATATTATTATTTAATAACTATCAAAAATTATCTATAATAATAAAAATATATTGTTTATTTATAATTAATAACAATATTGTACATTATTAATTACTAATCAACAACAATAATTCACGATAATAATAAAGTATTATTAATCAATAATTCACAACTATATTATGCATTATTGCTTAAGAATTAACGACAATAACTTATAATAATAATAATGTACTTTTAAATAAAAATTCACAACAGTTTTATACATTATCAGATAATAATTAACAATAACAATTATATATATATATACATATATATATATATATATATATATATATATATATATATATATATATATATATATATATATATATATATATATCTAACTTATAAAAATAATAATATACTTTTGATTAATAATTAAAAACAATATTATACATTATTATTTAATAATTAACAATAACAATTAACAATAATAATATATTGTGAATTTTTCTTATGATTTTTTTTATAATAATGATAATAATATATTGCCGATAAAATCGACGGTAAAATCGATCGTTGTTTCACAGCCCAAAGTATCGGCATCGATGATAACGCGTTACAAAAACGAGATCGCCGATTTTCTGAGTTTTCAGCGAATCGAGCCGGAGAAAAAATTAAACGAGCTTCGCAAGTATGAACGAAAAATGGCTTTGCCATAAAAATTTCTAAAAAAAAGCGGAAAAAGGTGGCAATTTTATTTTGCATCGTTAGGTACGCGATATTTTACAACGACGAGGAGAGAAACAAAGTGAGATCGATTTTGTCATCGTTGGACGAGGCGAAAATCCACGAGGAGGAGTATCACGAGATGATCGAGCACTATGAATGTCTCGCGCGTAAAATGCCCACGGAGATAGAAAAGACCGTATTCTCGGGTTTGTTCGAGATTAATCTCGGAGATTTTATCGAGACGATAGTCGAGGCGATCGAATCCTTCGTTAAATCGTTAATCGATCGGTTGCTCACTGACTACCGGAGTAAATCAAAATCGTGAGTTACTTTGAGTAAAAAACGCGCCGTTTCTTATCGAATAAGAGTGAAAAAATAAAAATTGTTCGTGAACAAAAAAAATCATCAAAGGGTCGGCGAAGAGTATCAGGCGATCGCCGATCGTGCACTCAGCCAACCAGCCAACACAGCCGCCCTCATGGATCTCCTGGAATTTATGAAGAACGCCGAGATCTTCACCATGAAAAATCTCGAGTACAGGCTCCACGAGATTTTGGACTCCATCGTCTATCTCTCGGATTATTGGCTCCTCACGGAGGCCGAGATCAAAATTAACAACATTGCCTTCCAGTGGTATCACAGAATGCCCAAAATACTCGAGAACAATAGGCACATCGTCGACACGAAAACTCAGGAATTTCAAGACTCCCTTCGAGGTACACGAATATACGTTGTGGGTTTTTATTATTGCGTTTAACTGCATGTTTTACGTTTTTTTAATTAACTTTAAAAAGTATCGTTCGATATGTATGGATATATATATATATATATATATAAATTATATTATATAAATCAATATTTTGATTTGGTCTTTTTATTTGGAATTATTATTCACTCGACTTAATAAAAAAAATCAATTATAAAAATCACTTCATTGTTAAAATATTTTTTTGTTATAACAATAATAAAATTTATTATTTTTAAAAAATTCTGACAACTGTATTTTGTGAAAAGTATACATTTACTGAAATTATTCATTTATATATATATATATAATTAAAAAACCAAATCAAAATATTAATAATTTTCGTAAAAATTATATAAAATAGCAAAAGGATACTATCAGTAAATATAAACGATAGAAATTTTTTATAAACTAAGTACATGAGAATGCTAGATTGAAAAAACTAAATTCAAATATTAATAGTTTTGATATAATTAATTTGGAATAATGAATGAAAAATATTAGTAAATATGGACACTGTAAAATTATATTTATAATTAATACGATTTTTATAAGAAAACATTGTGAAAATAATTTTATAGTGTCCGTATTTACTGATATTATTCATTTATTATTTTATATTAATTATATCGAAGCTATTAATATTTGTATTTTTTATTTATAATTCTTATATACTTAAAAAAAGTCAATTATAAGAATTGCTTCATCTTATGTACATTCATTGATTATAGTGTATATACAATATATATATATATATATATATATATATATATTGTATATATATTGTATATATATATATATATATATATATATATATATATATATATATATATATATATATATTGTAACGTTGCACACGAATATCGAAATTGTCCGAGAATGGTGAGGTAAGCGGGCTGACGTAGCTCAGTGGTCAGGGCAGTCGACCGGCAAACGAAAGTTCCGGGTTGGAATCCCGGCCCAGAAGCGCACTGCACTTTTTCTCGGATAGTTCCCTCTTATCTCTGCCACCTGAAATGACTCGGTAATTATCGACGCCACAAAAAAATGTTCGAGACAAAAGTTGTACGGTGTGAAGGGGGCCATCAAATGCGACCAATTTGTTTTATTTCGGTGGAGGCGCTGATGCACAGTAAACGAAACGGTACATTTTTTCAACCATCTTATGGAGCGCCTCAAGCCGCATAAAAACATTAGGAGAGCCAAAGTCGTGTTCAAGGTCATTCAAAGTCAGTATCGATGATACAAATCTAAATATCTCGGATCACTACCAAATATTTGGTACTGATCCTAGATATTTAGATTTGTATTTTATTTTAATAGGTGACCTTGAATGACCTTGAACGACTTTTACCTCCTAATGTTTTTTATGCGGCTTGAGGTGCTCCGCAAGATGGTTGAAAAAAAACGTACCATTCCATTTAAAAAAGTGGAGGTGACCTTCACTATGCGTCAGCGCGTCCACCGAAATGAAAAAAAGTGGTCGCATTTGACGGCCCCCTTCACACCGTACAACTTTTATCTGGAACATTGTATCGTGACGCCGACAATTACGGAGTTATTTCAGGTGGCAGTGATAAGAGGAACACCCTGTATACATGTATATATAAATGGCCAGGTCGATACGAAAAGTTCGAGGAAGAGTTAGAGTCGTACGCCCGTCAAGTCGAGGAGTTCCAACACTGGGGTGACGTCGACGAGGTTTACCGTTATCAGAAGAAGGCGCAGAATCTGGAGAACCGATTGATCGGCGCGATGGAAAAGATCGAAAAGTTCAACGAGGAGGAAACATCGTTTGGTTGGGAAACAACGCAATATCCGCTTCGCAAGAGGATAGCGGATCGTTTGGTGCCATTCAAGAAGTTGTACGACTCCACGTGCGAGTACCTGATGAAGCACGAGAAATGGACAAGTTCGATGATCGGTGCCTACAATCCGGAGGACATAGACAACGACGTGGGTATCGCGTACAGGACCATCTTCAAGCTGGAGAAATCCTTCGTCGAGGCAAAGTCGAAGGAACTGGCGGGTGTGGTGCGCGAGAAGATCGACAAGTTCAAGGTGCACATGCCGATAATCGCGAGCCTCGGTAATCAGGGTATGAAGCCACGTCACTGGGAGGAAGTCTCGAGGATCGTCGGCTATCCGATCAAGATCGACACGGAAATGACACTTGGTAAAATATTGGACATGGGCCTGGACGATTACGTGGAGAAGTTCGAGGTGATCGGCGAGACGGCGACGAAGGAGAGCAGCCTCGAGAAGAGCATGGCAAGGATGCAGAAGGACTGGATGAACGTGGCCTTCCTGGTGAATCCCTACAAGGACACGGGGACTTTCGTCATCGCGAGCGTCGATGATATACAATTGATGCTGGACGATCACATAACGAAAGTCATGACGATGAAAAACTCGTCCTACATCAAACCGTTCCTCGGGCAGATCACGTAGGTTGATCCTCCTTGGCCTTCAGCCTCCTTGAAGCTTCCTCGGTAGGCTTTGGAAACGTTCCGTCTGTTTTTCGTTCGGCAGAAAGTGGGAGCACAAGCTCCATCTGCTCCAGGACATTCTCGACCAGTGGCTGAAGGTTCAAGGTACCTGGATGTACCTGGAGCCGATATTCAGCTCGCCGGATATCCAGCAACAGATGCCCGACGAGGGACGAAGATTCAGCGCCGTTGACAAGACCTGGAGAGACATAATGAAGACCGTATACGCCGACTCTAGGGCCATGTCGGTCGTCGAGATCGACAAGATGCTGGAGAGACTGAAGAAGAGCATGGGCCTACTGGAATTGATACAGAAAGGCCTCAACGAGTATCTGGAGAAAAAGAGATTGTTCTTCCCGAGATTCTTCTTCCTGTCGAACGACGAGTTACTCGAGATTCTCTCCGAAACGAAGGATCCCACCAGGTGACCCAAACAAAACCCTGAGAAACATTTAGGAGCCTCGCGATCTCGATGTGACTGTCCAATCGTTGCTTCAGGGTTCAGCCTCACTTGAAGAAGTGTTTCGAGGGCATAGCCAGGCTGGAGTTCGACTCGGAACTGGAGATACGGAAGATGAAGTCAGCGGAGGGCGAGGAGGTCGAGCTGGTCGACGTCGTCTCGACTGCCGCAGCCAGAGGTCAAGTCGAGAAATGGCTCCTTGAGCTCGAGGCCGATATGCGCAAGAGCATACGTCAAAAGGTTCACGACGCTATCGAGGCCTATCCGATCAAGGAACGGACAACCTGGGTGCTGGAGTGGCCCGGACAGACCGTACTTTGCGTCGGACAACTCTACTGGACTCAACAGATCGAGGAAGCCATGCAAATTGGACTAAGCGGACTCGAGGCTTATTTGGATCAGTGCGAGAACGAGCTGCATGACGTTATTTTGATAATACGCGGAAAACTTTCTAAGCAAAATCGCATTACGCTAGGTTCGTTGGTGGACGATGGCTTTTGAAGGCTTTTGGTCGATTTTTGCCGTGCTGGAAAATAAGAGATGTAGTTATTAAGGGATATGAACGGATAGCAAATTATCTAATCTAGTTGGTGATGAAAATACCACAATACCCTAGTCCATTCTGTTTGAATGCTCCAGAAGAGCTGATCACTTATCCTTGTTGTTAAAGACACCACAATGTTCTAGTCGATTCTGTACGAGTGCTTTAGAAGAGCCGATCACCTAGTCCAGTTGCTGTTAAAAATACCATAAAGTTCTAGTCCATTTTCTTTGAATGCTCCAGAAGAGCTGACCATATAATCCCGTTGCTGATAAAGATACCACAAAGGCTTAGTCCATTCTGTTCGAATGCTCTAGAAGAGCTGAAGACCTACGCCAGCAGCTGTTAAAGACACCACAAAGTTCTAGTTCATTCTGTTCGAACCTTCTGGAAGAGCTGATCACCTCGTCTAGTCGCTAAAAAAGATATTACAAAGTCCTAGTCCATTCTATTCGAATGCTCTAGACGAGCTGGACACCTAGCCGAACTGCTGTTAAAGACACCACAAACTTCTAGTTCATTCTGCTCGACTGCTCCAGAAGAGCTGATTACCTAGTCCAGTTGCTGTTCAAAACACCGCAAAGTTTAAGTGCATTTTCTTCGAATGCTCTAGGAGAGCTGATCACCTAATCTAGTCACTGATAAAGACACCACAAAGCCTTAGTCCATTCTGTTCAAATACTCGAGAAGAACTGAACACCTAGCCCAGCTGCTGTTGAAGACACCACAAAGTTTTAGTTCATTCTGTTCGAATATTCTAAAATATCTGAACACCTAGCCCAGCTGCTGTTGAAGACACCACAAAGTTTTAGTTCATTCTGTTCGAATATTCTAAAAGATCCGATCACCGCATCCAGTCGCTAAAAAAGACATCACAAAGTTTTACTTAATTCTGTTCGAATACTCTAGAAGAGCTAATCACGCCATCCAGCCGCTAAAAAAGACATCACCAAGTTTTATTTCATTCTGTTCAACGACTCTAGAAGAGCTGATCACTTAGTCCAGCTGCTGTTAAAGACACGACAAAGTTCATCCAGTTCGAATGAGAGTGTTTTTTGTCTTTTTTAGCGCCTGGGTGAGGTGATCAGCTCTTCTAGAGAGAAGAGCTGATCAGACGGAATAGGTGGTTAGCTCTTTTGGAACATTCGAGCTGATCACCTCATCCAGTCGCTGAAAAAGACAAAAAAATATTCCTATTCGAACATAATGAACTTTGTACATTCAAACAGAATGGACTAGGACTTTGTGACGTCTTTTTTAGCGACTGGATGAGGTGATCAGCTTTACTCTCCAGAAGAGCTGATCACCTCATCCAGTCGCTAAAAACGACATCACAAACTCCTAGTCCATTCTCTTCGAATGCCCCAAAAGAGCTAACCACCTATTCCGGTCACTGACGAAGGTACCACAAGATTCTAGTCCATCTCTTTCAACCATTGCAGAAGCGCTGGTCACCCTCGACGTGCACGGGAAAGACGTCCTCACCGAGCTGTGCAAGGAGAAGGTAATCAAGAATACGGATTTCAAGTGGCTGTGCCAGCTGCGCTACTATTGGCAGGTAAGTCAAAATCGCCAAGTTCCAACCAGCCCTAGAGTTCCAACCCGAGCAATCAGCGGCCAGCTTCCGATCGATCTTGCAGACCGACAACCTGTGGACTTACATGATCAACTCGTGTCTCCGCTACGGTTACGAGTACTTAGGCAATTCGTCGAGGCTGGTGATAACACCTCTGACCGATCGTTGCTACCGTACTCTCTTCGGGGCGTTGAGTCTTCACCTGGGTGGTGCTCCCGAGGGTCCAGCGGGAACCGGCAAGACCGAGACGACAAAGGACCTGGCGAAGGCTGTCGCGAAGCAATGCGTCGTGTTCAATTGCTCGGACGGTCTCGATTACATCGCCCTGGGCAAATTCTTCAAGGGTCTAGCCTCCTGCGGCGCTTGGTCCTGCTTCGACGAGTTCAATCGCATAGATTTGGAGGTTCTGTCGGTCGTCGCGCAACAGATTCTCACGATACAGCGTGGTATCAACTCCGGCGCGGATAAGCTGATGTTCGAGGGTACGGAGATCCTGTTGGATCCAACTTGCGCGGTCTTCATCACGATGAATCCCGGCTATGCCGGTAGATCGGAACTTCCTGACAATCTGAAAGCGCTCTTCCGCTCGGTCGCCATGATGGTGCCCGATTACGCCCTCATCTCCGAGAACACACTCTACTCATTTGGCTTCTACAATGGACGGCCTCTGGCTGTCAAGATAGTGACCGCGTACAAATTGTGTTCGGAACAATTGAGCAGCCAGTGCCATTACGATTACGGTATGCGAGCCGTTAAATCGGTCCTCACGGCCGCTGGAAACCTCAAGCTGAAGTATCCCCAAGAATCCGAGGATGTATTGATGCTGAGGAGCATCAAAGACGTCAATCTGCCGAAATTCCTAAGCCACGATCTTCCACTCTTCCATGGAATAGCCTCCGATCTCTTCCCCGGTGTTGTTCTACCCGAGCCCGACTACACGGATCTGAACAATTGCACTTGGGAAGCCTGCGCGCGTGCCAACATCCAATGCACACCGGCCTTCCTGGAGAAGATCCAGCAGATCTACGAGATGATGATAGTTCGCCACGGCTTCATGATCGTCGGTCCTCCGTTCGGTGGCAAGACAACCGCTTACAGGATGCTCGCCGAGGCACTGAGCCTCCTTGAGGAAAGCGGCGTCTCCAATGAGCACAGAGTCGAGACGATCGTCATCAATCCTAAATCAATCACGATGGGACAGCTCTACGGTCAGTTCGATCCAGCCTCGCACGAGTGGAGCGACGGTGTTCTCGCCGTCAGTTATCGTTCATTCGCAACTTCCACCAACGAAAACCGCAAGTGGCTCATCTTCGATGGACCCGTTGACGCCATATGGATCGAGAACATGAACACCGTGCTTGATGACAACAAAAAGCTCTGCCTCATGTCCGGAGAGATCATCCAACTCGCACCCACCACCAATCTCATCTTCGAGCCCATGGACCTCGAGGTAATTGAGGGATCGGTAATGCGGCAGCTGATGTTTCTTGATGGACCCTCATTCGGTTTCTTTCCCGCAAGGTTGCTTCGCCGGCTACGGTTTCTCGGTGTGGTATGATCTACATGGAACCGGTCGCCTTGGGCTGGACGCCTCTCCTCGATTCTTGGATGAACACACTTCCGGCCAAGCTCAGCGAACACGTCAAGTATCATCTGAGGGACACGTTCCTCAGATTCTGTCCAGCTTTGCTGCACCTCATTCGACGATCCGGTGCCAAGGTTCCTGTCCATTTTATCACCGCTCCATTGTCACCTCATCTGCCGGATTCTTTTTTATGTTACGCAGGAAATGATCAGCATGCCGGACGCTAATCTTGCAAGATCGGTGATGTATCTGTTCGACTGCTTCATCGACGACTTCAGGGACGCCAAGTACTTGGAGACGATCACGGATCTGGAAATGAGGGCCCAGGTTGAGGTAAGCATCTGTAAAGATTTTTCGAACGAATGGCGTTGAGAGTAAGCTACAAAATGAACTCGCTTGTCATACAAGGGTTCGTTCTTCTTCTCCTGCATCTGGGCAATGGGAGGTACCTTGATGACGACCCACCGTGAATGGTTCAGTGTCCTCTTTCGCGGTCTGACCGAGCCTGAATTTCCCGATGAGATTCGCGATCGTTTCGGGCTCCCGGAGGATACGAAGGGTCCCAAAAAACCCTACGTCACTCTGCTTCCGAGCACAGGTTTGGTCTACGATTACAAGTACGTGAGAGAGGCCAAGGGAAGATGGACACCTTGGGCCGAAGATCTCCAAGGGGTGCCAGCGATTCCTCACGATATCCCGGTCAATCAGATCATCGTATCGACCGTCGAGACCGTTCGATACTTCACTCTATTCCGCTACCTCATCGGTCATCACAAACCCGTACTCCTCGTTGGTCCAACCGGCACCGGCAAATCCGTCTACATAATGGACTTTCTCCTCAAACGAAACGATCCCCAGGTCTTCAAACCCCTCTTCATCACATTCTCCGCCCAGACGACCGCCAATCAGACCCAAGACATGATCATGAGCAAAATGGACAAAAGACGGAAGGGCGTTTACGGCGCACCACCCGGCAAGCATTGGGTCATCTTTGTGGACGATGTTTCGATGCCGTCGAAGGAGGAATACGGGGCCCAACCGCCGATTGAACTGCTGAGACAGTGGCTTGATCATTCCATGTGGTACGACAGGAAAGACGTAGCACCTGTTAGCCTGGTCGATCTGCAACTCGTTTGCGCTATGGGCCCACCATTCAGCGGCAAAGACGTCACTGATCGCTTCAAAAGACACTTCTTCACTCTTGCCATCTCGGAATTCGAAGATGACGTCATGATTACGATTTTTTCGAAAATATTCATCTGGCATCTTCAGTCGCGCGGCTTTTCAAGCTCATTCGACGTTTGCGTTGATCAAGTGGTTTACGCGACACTCGACATCTACAAGGAGACACTCAAGCATCTTCTACCGACTCCGGCAAAGTCTCACTATCTCTTCAACCTCAGGGATTTCTCCCGGGTCATTCAAGGAGTTCTTCTCTCCACGCCGGAAGCGGTGCCGAATGGGGTGAGGATGATTGTGCGAATCGTGTTGACCCTAGTCACTTGCACCTCTGGGAACTTCCACATTACTTGCACGGGGTCACTCTGACCCCAGCCAACTTTGATAAGCTGTCACGCTAATTCTGTTGGAAATTTCATCATGAAAAAAATGATGGAAGTACTTTGGCATCTCCTGAATGGGGTCCAATTGGTTATTGGGGACAACATTAAATTCGAGCCTTGTAAAAAAACCTTCAAGCGAAGTACATGAAAAAAGTCAGTTGTTTTACTGAAAAAATCATAACATTCACAATTTTTTACATTTTTGGATATTTTATTTTGATGTTCTTGAGATACCGTGCTTGAAGAAAAAATAGTAGTGACCTTCTCCGAAGTATAATTATTTTGAGGATCGTGAAGGTTTTCTTTATCCACAAAATACTACGTATTTTTTGATCGGCGGAAAAGCGGTTCTAAGGGATGAAACGCACCCTCAAAAATGGGGATGTTTTTCGTTTTTCGTTGACAACGTTTTAGCGGTACGAGATATTAAAAAAATTCAAATCGCAACAATGTTTATTTTCTCGTGTACTATACATTGGAGATGAGAACGATAACGTTATCGACGAAAAACAAAAAACACCCCTTTTTCCGAGGGTGCGTTTCACCCCTTAAAACCGTTTTTGCGCCGATTAAAAAAAAACGTGTGTCTTAGTTTTTGATACTCTTCCACATAAAAAAGTTTCAACAAAATCGAAGGACACCAAAGTGATGTTCCTTGTCAAAGCGATGTCTCCAGAACTGGCAATCGTCATCAGCCAAAGATCCTTCATCAGGATTTTCCGCATGATTCTTCTGTGTTCCCAGCTGAGCATGAAACGCCTGTGGGTTCACGAGATATTGCGCGTGTACGGTGACCGTTTGGTGGACGAGGCCGATACGGCCTGGCTCGTTGGTCAAATAAAGGCAACACTTGTGGATCGCATGGACGAGGAAATGGACGAGTTGTTCGGTGACTTCGTCGGGGTCCAGGGTAGTCAGGTGACCGAGGCACAATTGCGCAATCTTCTCTATTGCGACTTTCAAAATCCTCTGGAGGATCACAAGCGTTACAGGGAAGTAGAGGATCACGCCGAGTTGGCGAACGTCGTCAAGGAATACCTCAACGACTACAACTCGATCTCGAAGAAGCCGATGAATCTGGTGCTATTTGGATTCGCGATAGAGCATCTCTCGAGGATCTGCCGGATAATGATGCAGCCCCGTGGGCACGCACTGCTCGTCGGTGTCGGTGGTTCGGGTCGTCAGTCTTTGACACGCTTGGCGGCCCACATATCCGACTACGAGATCTTCCAGGTGGAGATATCGAGGCAGTACGGTGTCCACGAGTGGCACGAGGATCTCAAGGCTATCCTGAAGCGCAGCGTCGCCAGTGACCTGCACACCTGCTTGCTCTTCACCGACATGCAGATCAAGGAAGAATCCTTCCTGGAGGACATCAGCAACCTGATGAATTCGGGCGAGGTGTCGAATCTATTCGCGGCCGACGAGAAAGCCGAGCTCTGCGAGAAAATGCGCGCCATTGATCGCCAGAGGGACAAATCCGTCCAAACGGACGGCAGCCCCGTCGCCCTCTTCAACTTCTTCGTACAGCTGGTTCGTGAACAGCTTCACATTGTAGTCGCTATGTCACCCATCGGTGATAACTTTCGCACCCGAATCCGAAAGTTTCCGGCCCTCGTGAATTGTTGCACGATCGATTGGCTGCAATCTTGGCCCGAGGATGCTCTGCAGGCGGTGGCTACCAAGTTCCTCGGTGAGATCCAATTGGCCGACAATGAGAGGCTCGCCTGTATCGAGATGTGCCAGTTCTTTCACACCTCGACCCAGGATCTCTCGAAGGAATTCTTCCAGCGGGTTGGCAGGTAAGCTCATCCAGGAAAGCCCGAGGTCCTCCAAGCCCAACCGGCTCTTGACTGTCGACTCTTTCCGCAAGACCAAACTACGTGACGCCAACCTCATATCTCGAGCTGATAAACACCTTCAAGGATCTTCTGGGTAAAAAACGCACTGACGTGCTCGAAGGTAAGAGGCGCTACGAGGCTGGCCTTGGGAAATTGGACTCGACCCACAAGCAGGTGGAGAAGATGCAGCACATCCTTGTCGCCCTGCAGCCCAAGCTGATAGAAGCCGCTAAGGACGTTGAAGGCATGCTGGCCACCGTGGAGACCGAAAGTCTTGAGGTTGCCGCGATTGAGAGGCTCGTGAAGAAGGATGAAGAAGCTGCCATGGTAACGTACCGACTTCCAGTACCTCGCCATACAGCCCGAGTAGAAATTGTGCTAGTCTGCCTGAGTTACAACATAGTAACTGGCTCGCCTAATTGAGTTCATACGAACTGACCAATCGTTGATTCGCTATGAGCTAGTAATATTGTGAATGTTTTGTTATGCAGCCCTTGTCTAGTCACTGCCCAGCTGATATTGGTCACAAATGACAAAGTGAGGTTATGTGACTACGCTGACTACAATAGTTGACTCGCTATGAGCTAGTGACTGGCTCGCCTAATTGAGTTCATACGAACTGACCAATCGTTGATTCGCTATGAGCTAGTAATATTGTGAATGTTTGTTATCCAGCCCTTATCTAGTCACTGCCAAGCCGATATTGGTCACAAATGTGAAAGTGAGGTTATGTGACTACGTTGACTACAATGGTTGACTCGCTATGAGCTAGTAATATTGTGAATGTTTTGTTATCCAGCCCTTGTCTAGTCACTGCCCAACTGATCTTGGTCACAAATTACAAAGTGTGGTTATGTGACTACGTGTAGTTCCATCGAGCGATTGGCTCGTGGCTGGCTAAGCAACTTCAGTTATAGATGGCGTTGCGAATGAAAAAAATCCTCAAATCCTCAAATGATCGGACAAATACAAGTTAAGGTTATGTAATTCTATGCGATGTTCGCTCTCAATGCGAACGCAATTGAGTCATTGATCCAATAATGTTAGTTATTGTAATGGTTAGTCAATAGCTGAGACGGTTAGCTAATGGCGATTCGAAACATAATTTAACTAGCTTCTGGCTAGGCGGTGATGAGTTACGTTTCCCACCCGAGAGCCTACTTTCTAGCTGGCTCCCTCCAACCTACCCACGCCTATCGGCTGTGAATTCCTCTTGGCCATTCTCCCTATTGAGCGATCTTGACGCGCAGGTAGTGGCTGGAGCAGCCGAGGAAATTCGGCTCGAGTGCAACGCCGATTTGGAACTGGTGATGCCGATTCTCAACGCGGCTAACGCAGCCCTCAACACCCTGACCCCATCGGACATCCAGATAGTCAAGACGATGAAGAATCCCCCGGCAGGTGTCAAGCTGGTGATGGAGGCGGTCTGCATACTCAAGGTGACTGAGGATGTAACGCCAAGTGGAATATGCCCTTCCGAGTCATCCTGACCTGTACTTCTCTTCCGATTCCAAGGACGCGAAGCCCGATCGAATCCAATCTGAGGGTGGTGTCATTGTGGACGACTACTGGAAGGCATCCCTGCGCGTTTTGGGTGACATGAAGTTCCTCGAGAATCTCCTCAGCTACGACAAGGACAACATACCCGAGAGAATAATGACGAAGATCAGAACGAGCGTGCTGACAAATCCGAGCTTCGACCCGGACAAGATAAGAAACGCCTCGACAGCCTGCGAGGGTCTCTGCAAGTGGGTAATTTCCCTGTCAGAGTACGACACGGTCGCAAAAGTCGTTGCGCCCAAGAAGATCGCCCTGGCGAAAGCCGAGGCTGAGTACGCCGGAGCAATGGCCGCCCTGGAGATCAAGAGGCAACAGCTGAGCGATGTTCAGCTCCGGGTGCAACGACTGGAGGAATTGCTGGCCCGCAGAAAAGCAGACTATCAGGCGATGATAGACGAGGTGGAGGACTGCGAGAAGAAACTCCGCCGAGCGGAAGAGCTGATCGGTGGCTTAGGCGGCGAGTACCAAAGATGGTCCGAGACCGCTAGCAGCCTTGGCGAACGTTACCACAAGCTGACAGGTGACGTTCTCGTAGCTGGCGCCTTCGTTGCCTATCTGGGTGTCTTCACTACCCAATACCGACAGCGTCAATTGGACCAGTGGCTGCGCGCCTGCGATCGGCTAGGACTCTTCTGCACCCCAGACTTCCAGCTCAATCAGATCCTCGGCGATCCGGTCCTCATCAGGTCCTGGAACATCGCCGGACTCCCGTGCGATCTCTTCTCCATCGACAACGCCATCGTCGTACGAGAGTCCAGAAGATGGCCGCTCATGATCGATCCCCAGGGCCAGGCCAACAAATGGATCAAGAATATGGAACGTGTCTCCAATCTTCACGTCATCAGACTCGTTCAATCCGACTACATGAGGATCCTCGAGAACGCCGTGCAATTCGGGCAACCTGTACTCCTGGAGAACGTCGCCCAGGAACTCGATGCGGCTCTCGAACCACTTTTGCTTAAGCAAATCTTCAAAAGTGGCGGCACGTGGTGCATCAAACTTGGCGACTCCGTGGTCGAGTACAATGACAAATTTAGGCGCGTTTCTTAATCACTCGCTTCATCATTGTTGTCGACACTTTTATTTATTTGTTGATCGTCAATGTGACGTTTCCTCGCAGATTTTACGTCACGACGAAACTTCGAAATCCTCATTATCTGCCGGAAGTTGCGGTCAAAGTGACCCTGTTGAATTTCATGATCACCCCGGTGGGACTTGAGGATCAATTGTTGGGTATTGTCGTGGCCAAGGAGAGGCCTGATCTCGAATCGGAGAAGAATCAATTGATCGTCCAGGGAGCGGCGAATAAAAAGTATGATAACATTAACAAAGTACTGACTTACCTGGAGGGCGAAATTTCGAGGGCACGTTGATTTTATTATGTAGACAACATTTAGGAATGGGTCTTTCGAAATTCAACCCTCAAGGGGAGAACAGGGGTGGCTAACTTTATGGAAATTTGTAAAAATCTGGTCGGATTTACTTGAAATTTGGTATTCGTGCTTTTCGACAGAATTAATGAAATACGTATTTGAGCGTTTTTGGAAATTCAACCCCTAAGGTGAGAAAGAGGGTGGCAAAGTTTGTATGGAAAATAAAAAATCTGGTCGGATTTACTTGAAATTTGGTATTCGTGCTTCTTGACACAATTAATGAAACACATATTTCAGCCTTTTTAGAAATTCAACCCTTAAGGGGAGAAAGAGGGTGGCAAAGTTAGTATGGAAAATTAAAAAAAAATCTGATCAGAATATTTACTTGAAGCTTAGTATTAAAGCTCTTCAACACAATTAATAAAACACCTATTTTAAGGTTTTTCGAAATGCAACCCCTGAACAAAAGGGGGTGGCAAAGTTTGTACGGAAAGTTATAAAAATCGGGTCAAATTTACTTGAAACTTTGTATAACGGCTCCTAGCCACAATGAATGAAATTTCAGCGTTTTTGGAAATTAAATCCTTAAAGGGTAAAGGGGGTAGCAAAGTTTGTATGGTAAAAGAAATATCTGGTCATATTTACTTGGAACTTACAAGGGAAGGTTGCGAGGTCGATCTCTCCGATTTTGATCGAATTTGGCATGCTTGTAGAATGGGTAAAAATAGCCGACGCGTATTTTTTTATATCTGCGGAAGCCGATTTTAAGGGGTGAAACGCACCCTCGAAGATAGGGGTGTTTTTCGTTTTTCGTCGATAACGTTATCGTTCTTATCTCCAATCTACATGAAAAAATAAACATTGTCGCAATTTGAAATTTGTTCACATTTCGTACCGTTGAAACGTTATCGACGAAAAACGAAAAACACCCTTATTTTCGAGGGTGCGTTTCGACCCTTAATAATCGGGTTTCGCTGATATAAAAAAATACGTGTCGCCTATTTTTACCCATTCTACAAGCATGCCAAATTTCAGCAGCACATTTACATTACGGGACAGTAAGAAACAGCTAGTATTAAAATATAATAAATGTAATATCATATATCGATGTAATATTAATATCAACGTGAATTTTCATTAATACTATGTATATGAAAATTAATATAGGAGCTTATTAATTTAATATCGACGAATTAATTAATGTTAATATTTTACAACAATTTGAAAATTCGTAAAATGTGGCCTTTTCAAAAATACTCAAAATAAATCTTGCAGAATGTTGAAAGAGATAGAGGACAAGATCCTCGAGGTCCTTTCCGAGTCGGACGAGAACATTCTCGAGGACCAAACCGCGATTGGCGTTTTGAGCTCCTCGAAGCTTCTCTCGAACGAGATCCAAGCGAAGCAAACTGCGGCCGAGCTCACCGAAAAGTCTATCGATGCTTCTCGTCTTCGTTACACTCCTATTGCGGTTTACAGCACCGTTTTGTTCTTCACGATTGGTAACGAAAAAAAAACATTTTTTCGTGTTTTTCAAAATTGAATTTCATTTTTCAACCGAAGACAACATTATCAAAACATTTTTTGAATTTTGGACGTTTTTTGTTAAGGACTTAAATATTTTTTAAGTGGAGACAACGGTGTTTAAACTTTTTTAAATCTTGGACAATTTTTTTTAAGCATTTTGATATTTTTACATTGAAGATAATAATATTTTCATATTTTTTCAATCTTGGACATTTTTTTTAGGGATTCAAATATTTTACAGTAAAAAATTACTAAATTTAAACATTTTTGAGTCTTGGACTTTTGTTTTTGATAAATTCAATTTAAAAAAATGACTAGAACAATATTTAAACATTTTTGAACCGTGGATATTTTTTTTTATATAGAATTACAATATTTTTGCACATTTAGAAAAAATAGAAATATTGTTTCTAAAATTGCACGATGTTTTTTTAAAATAATTTTCCCAGCTGTTCTCGCAAATATCGACCCGATGTACCAGTACTCGCTGGTCTGGTTCGTCAATTTGTTCAATAGCACGATAAGCAATACACCACCAGTGGAGGACGTACAGCAACGCTTGAAGGATCTGACAAAACATTTCACGTACTCGCTTTACTGCAACATCTGTCGTTCCCTTTTCGAGAAGGACAAGCTCGTGTTCTCCCTCATCCTCGCGGTCAATCTGTTGAACAAGCAGGGAAAAATATCAATGGCCCAGTGGATGTTTCTCCTGACCGGTGGTGTAGGCCTGGAAAATCCTCACGACAACCCTGCCGATTGGCTGCCCATCCGTTCGTGGGACGAATTTTGTCGCCTCGAAGATATTTCCGGCTTCTCGGTGAGCTCACCATGATATCAATTATATTTATTATTCATGACAAAAAAAATCATGAAAATTATTAATTAAAAAACAATCATAAAAATTATGCATAAAAAAATCATAAGAATTATTTACCAAAAAGTATATAAAAATTGTTGATAAAAAATACTACTTATTTTTATTTTAGAAAATAGCAAATAACAGCCAAGCAATTAGTCATTATTCATAAAATGTATTCATGGAACCATTATATCAATTAAATATTTTTTATTATAATTATTTTTTTGTTATTTTAAAATGTTTATAACAATTTATTAATAAAAATATTTTTACCATATTGAAATATTATTTTTCATTTCCAATTTTATTCTAATTATAGTTAATTTGAGAAAATTAGATCTCCATCTCGTAAATTGAAATTGACTATTGAAATTATCATAACAAAATCATAAAAATTGTTCGTAAAAAAAGTCGTAAAAATTATGCATAAAAATTCAATTTTATCAAAAAATATACAAAAATTATCAATTAAAAAATGTACAAAATTATTAATTAAAAATACTACTTATTTTCATATTACAAAATAGCAAACGTTAACCGATAAATTGTTATTTCTTATTCATTGAATTTATTCATGGAACAATATTATAAATTAAACAGTTTTTTATTAAAATATGTTTTTTCATCATTTAAAAAAGTGCATAACAATTTTCTTAATAAACATTATTTTTACTATATTGAAACTTTTTTGATTTCCAATTACATTTTAATTATTTTTGATTTGGGAAGTTGAAATGCTCGGTCGGGTAAATCAGAGGCTATAAAATTGTAGAATTTTTTTTATTGAAGAATAAATGGATCGTGTCATTTTACAAGCTTTTATTCAAGATATAAAAAAGTAGAAAATAATTTTTTTCACCAAGTGATCTATATAGGACTATAAATAAAATCTTGGGGCGCTCAAAATTCAGACATAATCTTTAACTTACATAAATCCGTTAACATATCAACTGTATTTAATTAACTGCGAAACAACCTTAGATTTCTTCAATAAAAATCCTGAAACTGAGTATAAACGTGTGATAATAATTTCTCTGATTACTATTTTGCCAAATTAAATACGGTTAATGAAACTGAATTGAGCGAATTTATCAAGCATTTAAAAGTTTGAGTGCCCCAAGTCTTTATTTATAGTCACATATAGGTGACTTGGTAAAAAACATTATTTTCTACTTTTTAGTACATTAAATAAATCTTGATTAAAAAAAAAAAATTTCAAACTTAAATTCATTGCTCTTTGGTAATTAAGGGGATCCGCGAATCGCTGAAGCGCGACACGAGACTCTGGAAATACGTTTTCGATCACAAAGAGCCCCAGACCCTCGCGTTTCCTCCGCCCTTCGACAAAACGAGTATCTTCGAGAAAATGCTCGTACTGCGCTGCCTCAGGCCCGACAGACTCGTATCCGCCGTGCAGCTCTTCGTCGAAGGTAAAACGAGAAGACAATTTTCATTTAATTGAAAATATTTAATTAAAATTTAATTTCAATGCACCTTCGCGCTGCAATTTACGGAGATTTTTTTTTCGCGTTTCATTTCCCTTATTGACGTTTAGGAATGATCGGAATTCTTTCTCTGTTTGCAATATTGATATTTAATTATTATTTTATTAAGTTAATTATTAATTAATTATAATGAATTATTGATTAAATTAACTATTATTAATTAAATTAATTATTAATTAATTATTATTAATTATTATTAATTAAATTAATTATTAATTATTATTTTATTATTTTATTATGGGGTAAACAGTCAGGAGGCCCAAAAAAATCGATTTTTCGAAAATTTTAACTGTATATAACCCTTTAACGAAGGGTATAAGACAAGTTTATTTCGCCATTTGTTTGCAGAGAGAATTTTTACGAATTATCGATTTTTAGAAATGACCAATATCGAAATAAAAAAATTTTTTTGGCACCATTTCAATTAATTTTGTCCAGTCGAGCTCGGAAGGCAATACATCGAGCCGCCCCCCTTCGACTTGGCCTCCTCGTACGCCGATTCTCACTGCTGCATCCCCTTAATATTCGTTCTGACGCCGGGGGCCGATCCGACCGCGATACTCTTGAAATTCGCGGACGACCAGGGCTTCGGTGCGAACAGATTGTTCTCACTGTCACTCGGACAGGGTCAGGGGCCCATAGCTGTCAATCTCATCGACGAGGGTGTCAAAAATGGCACCTGGGTCGTATTGCAGAACTGTCACTTGGCCAAAAGTTGGATGGGCACCCTCGAAAAGGTTTTTCCTTTCATTCATTATATCGTTTATTTTTGCTCAACGGGGTCATCCCGTGTGACATTTTTTCTCGCTTCTTTGAATTTTTTTTTTCGACGTATCATTAAAACCCATTATTTTTGAATTTTTGCCACACATTCATTGACACTTTTACGGTCCCGCGGAATTTTATCAAACAAAAATAACGAGTCGAATCGACTTTACACCATTTGGAAGACACCAGTGTGTAAAAAAAGTTATTTGACAGCTGTCATGATTTCGGAGGATTTGCTGATGTGAAAAAAAAATCAAACGACATTTTAATTTGCAGACCCGAGGCCGGAGCTAGGGAAATGTAAAAATATCGAAACTTGAATTTTTGGCACGGTTTAAAAAGTTAAGTTTCAAGTTGTGTCATTTTTTTTTCGACTTTTTCAGCTTGAAAAATAAACTACGGCAGATATCGGAAATATTCTAGTTCGGGTGAAAACTATAGATGTGTTGACTATATCATAAAAAATTGAGCGAAATCCGTTCAATCGTTTTTGAGATATGGAAGCCAATTTAAATAACAATTTGTGCAAAAATTTGTTTTCGATTTTTTGGACCTGTCAAATGGGATGATAATTCCTTGACACATTTATATTTGGCCACGAGTTTGGCACACTGGGTCAATTTGACCCGGATAGTACTTTACCCACCGGCCCTTAAGGCGTTACCCCCACTTGTAGCGCAAAAAAAGGCCTTTTTCATGAATTTTTTTAAAGAAAACTACAAAACTTTTTTAATCGATCGATATACCATCTTAAAGAACACATATTGAAGAACTTTCAGTAATTTTTTTATTGAAAAATATTACATTGTTTAGTGGCAAATGGCCGTCAATGAAATAATGTTTTTATATACACGGTTTGCGGTGTCCAACATTGCGGCGAGGTGGATCATCTGAAAAAAAAAATGCGGATGGATTTGGGCAAATATAAGTATAAACTAGTCTTTAATCGAAGGATTTTAAAAAATATTCATTTTTCACAAATTGGCGGACAGTCAAAGTTGATGGTTCGATTTTAACGAAAAAAAACGGCCGTTTTTTGGCTATAAAACGGCCATTTTTTTTCGAAAAAAAAAATCGAACGATTAAAGACTACATTTTTATGTATTAAATAAGCCTGCAAAATTTCAAAAAGATCGGTTCATTAGTGTTCGCGTAATCTTGGTCACCGACTTCAGAAATGCCATTTTGAGAAAAACGCATTTAAAGTTTCTCTTTCAACGCTCTTTCAGCGCGGATTCTTCTCTTTCAACGCTCATATCTCAGTCAATTTTGTTCGGATCGACTTGAAATTTTCAGGACACATTCTCAGATACTTATACTTCAAAAAAATGCAATAAAAAAAAATCGATTTTTTTCAAAATCGCAAATGGGGGTAACCCCTTAACTACCCTTTGGTCGGTTTTTATCGAAAATAATCCGGGATATACTTTAACCATTTTTTAATATGTGAGCATAATTAAAATTCGGAAAGTATAAAATTGAATTGTTGTAAAAAATTATTGAAAACTTTCAGTTTTGGGAAAGTGAGCACTTTATTTCAAATTCGTCCGGGTCAAAATGACCCGGTGTGAAAACGAAGGGTTAATAATTGCTTTTCCATCACGTGGGAAACAATTGACGGCAGAATCAATTGTATTTTTTTTGTTATAAAATTTTTAATTAAAAATATATATAGCTACAAAGCCGCCAGATCGACATTTTTATCGCTGGCCAAATAATTCACGAAGGGTCTAATTTTTTTAATTTTTTAAAATTAAAACTATCAATAATAATAGATACAATTCTGATTTGTTCGGTATCCAAAAAAAAAAAATTAAAAACGTTAGATCTGCGAGGCATTTACGCCGGAAACTGTACATCCGGATTTCCGTCTATGGCTGACCAGCTACCCGGCGGAACATTTTCCCGTGAGTGTTCTCCAAAACGGGGTCAAGATGACGAACGAGCCACCGAAGGGTCTCAGATCCAACATCGCCCGCTCTTTTTTGCAGGTACGACTGTCGCAATATTTTCCACGTTGTCTCCACCCTTGTCCGCGTTCCCAAGTCGTTTTTTTCGTATTTTTAAAAGCTCGTATTTAACTTGCTTCGTTCGTATGGCTTTCCGGTTCAAAAATTGCAATCCATTTTTCAAGCACTTGCTGGCATCCGATTGAGCTGAAATTTGAATTGGGGCAATACTACGCGAAAATTTCTGAAAAAGGCTCAAACTTGAAAAAAAAATTATTTCGTATTTTTCAAAAATGAAATATAACTTTTATATTTTAATATTTTACATTATATTTTATAAGTTTTTCAATGTTTTTATAATATTTTACATTATATTTTATATGTTTTCATATTGTATTGTATATGTTTATTAAACATATTTAATATATGTTTATTTTATATAATAAAAATATATATTTTATATTATAATATGTACTTTTTACGTAGTTGCACCTATGATGAGTGACCAAGGAAGGGACTTTTTTTTAATGACACAGTTTTGTTTTTTCAATTTTACCGAGCATTATTTTTCACATTTTAGTCCAGTACCTTTTAAATGAAAGCTTATTTTTCAAAAAACTTTTTACGTCCACTTTTTCCTCTCCTTCCTCCTTCAAGGATCCGATATGCGATCCCGAATTTTTCGGGGTTTCGCGACAGCGGGACTCCTTCAAGAGGATGCTGTTCTCGCTGTGCTTTTTTCACGCGATCGTACAGGAGAGACGGAAATTCGGACCGATCGGTTGGAACAATCCTTACGAATTTAACGAGACGGACTTGCGTATTAGTGTACTCCAGCTGAAAATCTTTCTGGATCAGTACGAGGACGTGCAATTCGAGGCACTCAAATATCTCACAGGTATGTGCTGTCGATAATTATATCATTCGATATAATCATCATAACAATAAAATTTCATCGCAGTAAAGATTTTACAATAAAATTATTAATTTAAATTATACTTGTAATTATTTAATAATATGAAGGACAAAAATTATCATTAGATGAACGAGTGTATCAACAATTACATGAATATAATAACAGTAGTAGGAATGATTATATATGTGTATATATATTAGGGTGATTCGTTTCAGGGCAACTTTTTTTTTGACCCATTGTGCCCGAAAACCTTTAGTTGGTACCCAAAAACGAACTCTCGTGAAAGGGGGGTGTTGTCAAAAAATATTTAGAGGTCGCGAATCAAAATTGAAGGTTTCCCATTTGATTAACATTGAAAAAAAAATGTTTTTCTCATTATTAGTGTTACCATTCCGCGAATTTTGATATCGCGATATTCCAAGTGGGTTCTCATAGGAAATATGATACTCCACAATAAAGTTCATTGAGCCATGGCCGTAAATTCAACCGTTTCAGCGGCATCATTATTTCAAGTGAATATTGTGCAAAATATCTATTCAAACGGCTGTAACGCCTAAGCTATTAGATATATCGAAAAAAATTCAGATGAGAACTTTGTAGAGAAAGTAATTTTCTACAAAAAAGTCTTATAAGCCGAGCCCGAAAATTCAACTCTTTCTCAGCTATAGGTGGATGAAGTAAAATAAATAGATATTTCTTTAAACAAAAAAAATCTATTTATTTTACTTCATCCACGTATAGCTGAGAAAGAGTTGACTTTACGGGCTCGGCTTATAAGACTTTTTTGTAGCAAATTACTTTCTCTACATAGTTGTCATTTGAATTTTTTTCGATATATCTAATAGCTTAGGCGTTACAGCCGTTTGAATAGATATTTTCATACAATATTCACTTGAAATAATGATACCGCTGAAACGGTTGAATTTACGGACTTGGCTCAATGAACTTTATTGTAAAGTATCATATTTCCTATGAGAAACCACTTGGAAAATATCGCGATATCAAAATTCGCGGAATGGTAACACTAATAATGAGAAAAACATTTTTTTCAATGTTAATCAGATGGGAAACCTTCAATTTTGATTCGCGACCTTTAAATATTTTTTGACAACACCCCCCTTTCACGAAACTTCGTTTTTGGGTACCGACTAAAGATTTTCGGGCACGATGGGTCAGAAAAAAAAAGTTACCCTGAAACGAATCACCCTAATATGTATATGTGTGTGTGTGCGTGTGTGTAATCTATATATATATATATATATATATATATATATATAATGATTATTATTATATTGTAATATAATATTGAATATAATACATTATATATATATACAGGGTGTCCCTCTTATCGCTGCCACCCGAAATAACTTGGTAATTATCGACGTCACAAAAAAATGTTCTGCACGTACTTTGCCACCCCCTATATATATATATATATATATATATATATATATATATATATATATATATATATATATATATATATATATATATATATATACATTTTATTACAATATAATAATAATAATAATTATGATTATGATTATTATTATGATGAAACGAAAACGGCTAAAAATTAATCATTTCAATTTCCCAATTCCTCGTCCCATTGAATCAACAACGATCCAATCGTATTTCATTGTTTTGGATACGAGGTGAATGCAATTACGGTGGTCGGGTGACCGACGAGTGGGATCGCAGAACCCTCATCACGATTCTTGGCAAATTTTACTGCGAGCAAGTAATTCGTGATCCGAATCATCCCTTCGATCGTACGGGCCTCTATTACGTGCCGAGTGCAAGCGAGCACGTTGAGTTTCTCGATTATGTGAAAAACTTGCCAATGATCACGGCACCGAGCGTCTTCGGTATGAACGAGAACGCCGATATAATAAAGGACCAGCAGGAAACGCAGCTGTTGCTCTCGTCAATTTTACTGACACAGGTGAGAATTGAAAAGTAGCGGAAAGTTGTGGATGTATGCATACGTTTTTTGTTTGTTTTTTTTTATGTCTGTGGATCGGAAAAGTGACGAGAAATAGCGTAATGTCTGAAGTAATTTTTGAAAATTATCGTTAATTGTTTTTATGGTAATATATGCTTTTGTGGAAAAACGTGACAAAAATTTGATTTTACGCTCGCTGCTGTCAGGAAAATGGGGTAAGTCGTTCAGCTCGTCAAAAGTGTCTTTTTCCGTGAAAAAATGCGAAATTATCCGCAGGTTGAGAATTTTCCAGGCAGAAATCTCGGTCGAACCAAAACTCTTGGTTCGGCCGACGTTTATGGAAAAATCGATCTTTCGGGACGTTAAATACGTTCTCGCTGTTTTCCAACAGATGGCGTTACCAGAAGTGCGTCGGGAAACTAGTTTGGATGACTCAAAAAATCGATTTTTTTTTCAAATTCGTAAATTGTTAGTGCAAATAATTGATTATCGTCTTGGATTTCTTTTTCGATAATTTTTTTTCGAACGCATTTTTCTCGAGACGACTTTTTTCTATTTGTGTACACTCTAGCTCAAAAAGTTTCTAACCTATAATTTTTTTAAAGTGATCGTTAGTTTCTTTACATAATTACGCTCTATGTGAACCTAAATTTGGGCAATATCAATGTTTAAAGTATATTTTTATAGCAAAAAAGGTCATAAAATAATGGCAAAAATTATCATTTTTTAAAACCTCTAAAAATGCAATTATAAATTTTTTCGGTCAGAGATAGATTCATATAGAAGGAAAACATGTTATTAAAGTAATCTTCAAACAGTCTTGATTTCCGATGAATTTATTTCAATACACCAAATTGGGCCCATTTCATAAAATCAAATTGGGCCCACTTCATAAAATCAAATTGGGCCCATTTCATAAAATCAAATTGGGCCCACTTCATAAAATCAAATTGGGCCCATTTCATAAAATCAAATTGGGCCCATTTCATAAAATCAAATTGGGCCCGTTTCATAAAATCAAATTGGGCCCATTTCAATAAATCAAATTGGGCCCATTTCAATAAGTTAAAGTGGGCCCATTCCAATAAAGTAAATTGGGCCCATTTCAACAAATCAAATTGGGCCCATTTAAAAAATCAAATTGGGCCCATTTCAATAAATCAAATGGGGCCCATTTCAATAAATCAAATTGGGCCCATTTCAATAAAGTAGATTGGACTCATTTCGATAAACCAAATTGGGCCCACTTCAATAAATCAATTGGGCCCATTTTGATAAATTTAAAAGGCCCAAAAAAAAAATGACAATCCAGCGGTCCAATCGAGCTCCCGACACCCTTATCGAGGCAAATATCGAGGGAAAAAAAGTCATTTTTTTCCAACCCAAATAGGACACTGGGTCAAGTGAGATGGGTGACGGGAAAACGCCGGACGAAACGGTCTACGAAGTGTCGGCCGACGTGCTATCGAAATTGCCGATAGACTACGATCTCGTAGCTGCACTCGAGCGTTATCCGACCTCTTACGGTCAGAGCATGAATACCGTGCTCGTGCAAGAAATGGGCCGATTCAACAAGCTATTGCGAACGATACGGGGCAGTCTGATAAACGTTCAAAGGGCCATACGAGGTTTCGTCGTAATGGACACGAGCCTCGAGGAAGTTTACACGTCCGTAATAACCGGCAAAATTCCAGCGACATGGAGGGCCCATTCTTATCCTTCGTTGAAGCCCCTCGGCAGTTACGTTCAGGACTTTTTGCGGAGACTGAAATTTCTCGAGGTACAGGCACGACGCCGAAATTTCGACTATTTCGAAGAAAAATGATCATAATTATTATTAGTTATTATTTTTGCTGCTTTAATTATTACCGCTTAAAATATTATTATTTAAATATATATTTTTTAAATATATAAATATAAAAACAAGTCACATAAAATTATTATGAATTAATGAATTTCAAGTCTTTAATTATTAATATTATTAATAATATTATTATTATTTACCATAACAGTAATAGATAATAATAATAATCATTAGTATTATTATAAGATGTTCTTTTCATGTCTAGTATTTTGTTATGACCAATTATTGCTATTTTTATTATTTGTAATATTATATAATATTAATAATAATGGATATTATTAATATTATAACTATATCATATAATAAATATATAATTATATCTTATATTATATATAAATATATAAGACAATATAATTAATTTAAACTAATTAATATTAGTTATTATACAATAATAATAATTCTTATTGCAGTGTTGTTTTATTATTGTTGTATCCTTCCGGGGTCATGATAATGGTATATTAATATTATCAATAATTTCATGAGTTTCGATTTTGTTCGGAAAAACAAGGAAAAAAAAACATACAAATTTCCGCAGATTTGGTACAACGAGGGACCACCAGCCACATTTTGGCTCTCGGGTTTTTACTTCACTCAAGCATTTTTGACGGGTGCACGTCAGAATTACGCCCGAAAATATTCGATCCCCATAGATCTGTTGATCTACGATTTCGTGCCCCTCCGCGAGCAGAACTTTTCGACAGCCCCGGACGACGGGATTTACGTTTACGGTCTGTTTCTGGACGGTGCTCGTTTCAACATGACGACGATGAATCTCGACGAGTCCTTGCCCAAAGTCTTGTTCGACACTGTTCCTTACGTAAGTCAAAGCACCGTATCAACCCTCGAGAAAAAAAAAAAAACAATATTGCCGAATTTCTTTGACATTTTGGAATTCTTCAGCTGTGGCTTTTGCCCACGACGAGGGATCGTGTGGTCGAAAAATCGGTTTACACTTGCCCGGTGTACAAGACGGCCGAGAGACGCGGCACACTGTCGACCACCGGGCACTCGACGAATTTCGTGATCGCCATGTGGCTGCCGACGATCGAAGCCACGGAGCATTGGATTATGAGAGGGGTGGCGATGCTCTGCCAATTGTCCGAATAAAAGAAAAGCAAAAAAAAAAAAACAAAATAAAAAAAAAATCAAGAAATAAAATAATTTAAAAAAACACAAATTCGAGAAAAAAATTTTAACAAAAAAATTCAATAAAATCATTTTAAAAAAACAACACGAAAATCCAATCAAATTTTTTTAGTTTTAAGCCAAATCTGATCAGATTTTTTGGTATTTTCGGTACTAACTTTTCCACCCCCTTTCATCCCTTAGGGGTTGAATTTCTGAAAACGCTGGAACATGTGTTTCATTAATTGTGCCAGGATACACGAATACCAAGTTTCAAGTAAGTACGACCAGATTTACCAATTTCCATACAAACTTTGCCACCCCTTTTCCCCCCTTAAGGGTTGAATTTCGAAAAATCCCTTCTTCAATGGTGCCTACGTAATAAAATCAACATGCCTTCCATATTACACGTTTCTACTTTTAGCGGTTTAGGCTACGATGAGTCAGTCAGTCAGGACCTTGCTTTATATATATATATATATATATATATATATATATATATATATATATATATATTTTAATGTCGGTGATGTTTTTGTATCATATATTTTGAGTACGTGGCATTTTTTTCAAATTTATATCGGCTCGCTAACTCTGCTAACTCGGAGATAAAATTTTACACGTGATAAAATTTCAAATGATCGTATCGTAGTGACCTTCTCGTCGTAGGAAAAATATCCTCGATATAAAAAGATGCGTTTTTCTATGAACTATTTTGGAAAAAAAAAATAAAAGTTTTCTAAGTACTACAAGACTAAAAAAAAAAGAAAAATCTTTTATTTTTTAATTTTTTAATCCCAATGACTCGGTTGAACCTGCTGAAATTTACAATGAATTTTCTTTCATTAGTGTAAAACAACATGTGTAAGTTTCATCCTGGGCCGAGCTTGCATTCAGTTAACATCGTCGTCTTAAATTTAATGGGAAATGGTTTTTGTCGAATAACTCGGCGATTTACTATTTTTGAGTGAAAATGGTAATGACTAAACTTGTAGGAAATCGAGTGCTTTGCAACTTTGGTCATTACAGTTTTTTCTCTACCATCGATATTTTTCGAATTAAACCTGAAAACAGCGGCTCTTGCATTATCTCGTTTATTTATAACTTCAGGGCATAAACGAACATGGACAAACTTGTAGAGAATGCAGGTATACAATACTGATATACATATACAGGGTGTCCCTCTTATCTCTGCCACCCGAAATAGCTCGGCAATTATCGACGTCACGAAAAAATGTTACAGACAAAAGTTGTACGGTGTGAAGTGGGCCATGAAATGCGACCAATTTTTTCTTCATTTCGATGGAAGCGCCGGCGCACAGTCAAGTTCACCTCCACTTTTTAAAATGGAATGGTACATTTTTTTTCAACCATCTTGTGGGGCGCCTCGAGCCACATAAAAAACATTAGGGGGTCAAAGTCGTTCAAGGTCATTCAAGGTCAGTATCGATCATACAAATCTAAATATCTCGGATCACTACCAAATATTTGTTAGTGATCCGAGATATTTAGATTTGAATTTCATTTTAATAGGTGACCCCGAATGACCTTGAACGACTTTGACGCCCTAATGTATAAATATATATATATAAATTCAATTTCGCATAATTGTGATCATTAATAATTCCAAACTGAATGAATACATAAACAATTATACATTAATATGTTCATAATTATAATTCTATTAGAAAAAGTGACGGGCCCGAAGGAATTTTGTTTCTTTTAAAAGTATATATCTGATTTTTATTTATTTATAATTTTATAATTTTACTCATTTATGAATCTTCAATTGGTTAGTCCTTGAAAAATCTCTAGCGGAGATCCACCTCGAAAAGGCAAAGATTTTTGTTTATTCGTCGCGGAGGGGGTGAATATGCAAAGAAAAGGGGGGGGGGTGGATGTAGAGAAACGTGTATTCATCCCTTACGAGGACACGCGACTCGGTGTGCGAGCCCGTGAAGTTATGTGCGGAGTAAATTCCACGTCGCGTATTTGCCGAGAGCCGGATGGAAAATTGGATTGATCGAAGCTCGAGTGCGGCGGGGCGGGCGGGGGGGGTGGTCGACGTTTCAAAGTTCCTCGGCAACGAGAGGAATCACGAGAGAGAGGGGGTGAGAGGGGGGAGGAAAGCCATCTTGGATGTGCGAGTGTGTCGAGGGGTGGTTTTTGGGGGTGGTCGGGGGGAGGGATAATGACGACAGCGATGGCGAGAGCGGGGTGAGCTTGCGAGGGGTTGAAATTTCGCCGGTTCTGGTGGCGGCACTCGGTCTACCGAGGACCGAGATCGCCGGAGGCTCGTTGCCTAGCGACCTCGTATTGATCTCGCCCCCACACGCATCAATCTCTCTCTCTCTCTCTCTTTCTCTCTCTCTCTCTCTCTCTCTCTCTCTCTCTCTCTCTCTCTCTCTCTCTCTCTCTCTCTCTGTCTCTCTGAGGGATGAAGAGAAAGAGAGAATTTTCCTTGCGTCCCAGACTCAACAGACTTCGTCTCTCGCAGAGCCACCCTCCTAAAAGCGAGCTGCTCTCGCTCTGCCTCAGCAAGAGCGAGAGGGCGCGAAAGAGGTACGAATTTTTTTTCTCCCTCTCCCGTGCAAAAAAATCCGCTCTTCGAGAAGAGAAGATTTTTATTAATATTTTTATCTTCAATTTATCTGTTATCTATTATCTTTTATCTGTTATCTCAAATCATTCATCTGTTATCTGTTATCTTTTTCTATTGAAAACTTTCTGTCCAGGAAGGGAAGATTTTTTTCACGAGAAAAAAGGCGAAGTTATGTTCAAGAAGAAAATATTTGTATTATTATCGTTATCTTCAAGTTATCTGTTATCTCTTATATGTTATTCATTATCTCTTATCTGTTATCTTTTATCTCCTATCTGTTCTCTTTTATCCGTCACCATTCATTCGTTATCTTTCATGCGTTATCTTTTATCTGTTATCTATTATCTTTCACTTATTATCTCTTATCTTTTTTTTAATCAAACAGCATCTTTTATTCTTATATTTTTCATTATTAACAAAAGGAGCACGAGCGAAGAGGCGCGAGAGGTTTGGTTTCACTTGGGCCTTTCGGAAACTCGTGCAATTTTTTTTCTACCCCCAATGGCTTCTCCAAATCATCTCAGTATTGTCAGTTATGGGTTTTGTCAAGAGCTTCTCTGAACATCTTATCAATATTTCGAGGCGAAAAAATATATACGTATACATATATATTAAATATATATAAATATATATAAATATGTATAAATATATATAAATATATATAAATATGTATAAATATATATAAATATATATATAAATATGTATAAATATATATAAATATATATAAATATGTATAAATATATATAAATATATATAAATATATATTAACGATCTCCCGAGAATCTGTCGTTTGGAAAACCTGCATTGGCATACAAGATCATTTCTTGCATCTCTTGCGCCTCATCTTCCGCACCCGCAGCACAGCATCCCGAGCTATCCCGGATCTCCGTCGGGTTCGGGGTTTGATGGAATGGTGCTGAGGGGCAGGGGGGGGGGTGGAATGCTTGGATGCTCCGGTCTCTCAGGAAGTTTCCGGGATATTGGGGCGTGGCATGTTTCCTCTCTCTCTCTCTCTCTCTCTCTCTCTCTCTCTCTCTCTATATATATATATATATATATATATATATATATATATATATATATATATATATATGCACTCTTCATATATATACATACATATGTATATATGTATGTATATATATATATATATATATATATATATATATATATATATATCGAATGCACTTGATTTATTGTGATTTTCGAATTTTACTCATTAATTACCTCATTACACGTATATATGAGTACCCGCATTCTCATTTACTATTATTATTTTTTAACTGGGTCTCAAATTTTCGTAACGATTTGCGTGCAGAGATGTGCGAATTTCGGGCTCGGAAAACTGCTCTCGTCGGGAGTAGAAAATCAACCCCGCGAATAGGGGCGCTATTTCTGTATCGAGGGGGAGAACGGACGGCAAGACGAAGAGAGAAAAGAGAGAGAGAGAGAGAAAGAGAGGGCTGGAGAGTCACAGACCGCGAGTCTCGGATGCTGGATGCACCCCCGCGCCAAGGCTGGGGTTGCCGGGCAACGAACCTCCACCCTTAAACTTTCGAACCCCTGCACTCGCTCTGTCTCTTTCGCTCGCGCGCGCTCGCCTCCCTTTTCCCTCTGTGCTCTCTTCTGTTCATGTATGTGTGTAGAATCGGGGATATATCTGTATGAGCGATATTTCGCGGTCGATACAAGCACGAATATCAACCCCCTGTCGTATATTTATTTAACTCCGATGGTTTCGCGTTTTCACACCCCGGGGTATCTTAATTTTCATCCCTTACTTGCTTGTTTATCGATTGTTATATTGAAATAAAAGAACTGTTATTTAGTGACATTTTTTTGATAAAGTGAAAAAAATATTGAGATTAATGTAAAAAGTTATTCAAAAAACTTTCCATCAAAATTTGTGTTTGAGAAAACTTTTTAGTATTCTTTTCGTTCGAAAACTAATTTTCATTGAATAATTTGTACACAATTGGGGAGTATCTTAATTATCCCCCACTTGAGTGTTTATCGATTGACTAAGTTTTATTTGTGAAAATAATGAGAATAAAATAATAGAACTGTTATATAACGACATTTTTTATCGATTAGATTTTTTTTTAAAGCATGAAGTAAAAACTTTTTGTTAAAAAAACTTTTCATGTAAATTTGTATTTGAAAAAAAAATTTAGTGATATTTTCGTTCGAAAACTAATTTTAATTGAATAATTTACACATAACCCGGGAGTATATTACTTTTCATCCCTCACTTGCTTGTTCATCGGTTGTCGAAGTTTTATTTGTGAAAAAAAATGAGAATAAAATAAAAGAACTGTTATATAACGACATTTTTTTTATCAATTGGAAGAACATTTTAGTAAATGTTCTAATTCTCTAATTCTAATAATAAAATAATAATTTTAATAATAAAATAAAAGTTTAATATTTCTAATAATTCTAATAATAAAATAATTCTAATAATTCTAATAATAAAATAAAATAATAAAATAATAATTCTAATAATAAAATAAAAGTTTTTACACTATTCTAAATAGTGTAAAAACTTTTATTTAAAAAATTTCTATTGGAGAAAACTTTTTTGTAATATTTTCGTTTGAAAATTAATTTTCATTGAATAATTTGTACGTAACTAGTAATATAATACCAATAATTACGATTATAAATATTAATTGATAATATAATAATAAATAATAATCAATTGCGGCAAAATAATAAATTATCATCAGCTGCCTCAGATATTTTTTTCCTTCGATCTTTGATACAAATTAATTGTCTACTAATCGACAAAGGTCAATTATTATTTCAAATAAAATTGAAAATTGATCATAGAGAATTTTTTTTAATTGCAAAAAAAATCTCGTTCCTCTTTCCAATGAATGCAATGCGTCAGTCTGGAACGTCGATAAGTTACCTGCAGAAACGTGGCTTCTTGTTGGTCCGAAAGTTCGTCATTGACGTGGCATTCCATCGATTCTTCTTTTTCTTCTTTTTTTAAACATTTATTTTTATTCCCGTCGAAGACGTTTTCGAAGTTCCATCGGTCGACTATGGTCCGCTCTTAGCATTCACCGCGTGCCTTATGAATTTTGAAAAGTTGGCACATGGAAGCCCGCTGTGAACGCAAGGAGCGCAGACTCACGTGTTTCTCCCTCCGAATGTCCTTCGACTTGTTTCACGCGTCCTCGCGTGTTTCTCCCTCGAATACCCGGACCCAAACAAACGCCTGAACGTTTTTCACCATCGGAGGCTCCATCGAGGATTTTTTCCAAAATCGATGTTCGATCCTCAAACAAGTTTTTTTGTCCCGACCGCCATCCACGAAACTCGCCATTCAAAATCCTCTGAACGTAGATTTTAAAAAAATCACACCAACGCACAATTCCAAAAAAAAAAAAAAATTGTTTACACTTCTCAAAAAATCGTACAAAAATCGAGCGACGAATAAACGGAAAAATCGAGATTTTTTTTCTCCCTCGCCTCTGCGAAGTGAGACACGAAAATTGCACGCGCGCACTGACAATTGAGGGATGAGAGTGGCCGGAGAGAAAAATAAATAGAGTTACGCGAGGCAAGAGAGAGAGAGAGAGAGAGAGTCACGAAGGGGGATTCCATTCCTCGTGAGGATTGGATCGAGAGTACAGTCCTCTTCCTCGATCTATAGCGACCCGAGGCTGCTGCCCCATGACGCTTCGACCCCCCCCCCCCCCAACTCACCCCCTTTGGCCCCGCCCCTGGACCCCCACCCCACTCCGCAAAATATTCCAGTTGGGTTTTTAAACCTAATGACCGTCGAAGGGTCGAGCGGGAGGAGGGATGAAAAATTGGGCAGGGGGGTGGGGGGATGGAGAACGGACATGTAAAGCGATACAATGCGATAAATATATATATATATATATATATATATATATATATATATATATATATATATATATATATATATATATATATATATATATATATATATATATATATATATGAAATATGAGCAACGGATGAAAATTCAGTCGCCCCGTTCATGATTTTTCTACATATGCACGCCTGGGGGGGCACCCCCCCCAGGGGGGGGGATATACACGTAAAAATGTACCGTAACTTATTGTCCTTATTTTGCGTAACAGCGGGGTGAATTTTACGATCACCCTTCGTTCATCCCTCGCTGCATTGGGGTGTCGCCATGGTGGATGACGGGGAGGGGAGGGGGCGCTGAATGGCCTCGGGGGGCAGGGTATGCTATCGATATGTCTGGTTTTTAGGGTCCTTCGGGACGCAGCTGACGCTAGGAACTCGTCCATTGTCCTGGGGGCGGGGGGGGGGGGGGGGGGGGGTCATCGAGAATCTTCCGATTGGGAGAGCGAGAGCGAGATTTGAGACGATTTGACCGAAGGGATGAACGACCTCGGCTGTCCTTTTTGGTATTTTTCGTTTCAATTTTTTGGGGGTGGAAACGGTGGGGGAAAATTGATTCTAAGACGGAAACTTTTGGAACGACGCAATTAGTGTGACAAATGTGACGTAAGGGTTGTGAATTTTCGTGGTAAAATAAGCGACAAATTTGCAGGAAGGGAGAAGATTTTAGAGACGTTGTTTTGGGACCGTTGGGGCAGGAGGAAATCGGCCGGGGCTTTGACGGAAGAACGGGAGTGAGAATGAAAAGTTTGCGGAAGGAAAAAGAACTGCTGTGGGTCAGGGTTCCCATAGCAGGGTGCCTCGACCGCCTTTTAAATTCACCCCTCGCCCCCCTCCCCCCCTGGCCTTGGCACATGCCCTTCCGGGCCTTTCAGGCTCCTTTAATCCCCGAATAACGATGGGACGAATTTAATACGCCCTCGGTTAAATCCCCGCGACGACATCTGCAGCAGCAACAAAAATGTTTCGCCCCCCCCCCCCCCCCCAGGGGGGGGATGCAGGATGAGAAAAGAAAAATCATCCTTCCCCAGTGATCAATAATGATATTTCTTTTCGAAAGCACGATGGAAGTTGGTCGGAAGGGATGACGTTTTTTGGGGGATGTTTTTCTCGAAGGTGCCCCTTACACTTGGGGATTTGAAGCGCGGGGAGAGGAGAAAATTCGTCCGCGGAAGAGTGACGTAAAAATAATAAAAATGAAAATTCGGATTGTTACCTAAACCCTCCACCCCTTTACTTTTTGTCTCACCCCGGCCAAGCACGACGACCGGAGAACAATTGGCATCCTGTGGTCTCGGTTAAAGCCCCTCCGAGTTAAAGGGCCGTGAATTTTCTCCCTCGCGTGACGTAATCGCGAAGACCACGTGGATCCTCTCGTGTCGTGCAGACTGCGCGTCGAGGGTGCGGGACAGCACGATTAGACGTCACGTATAGCTCCAGGCTCAGGTGGACGAAGCACTGTGTACAACAGTCGCCAAAAAAAATCATTATATTAATAGATTTATATGAGAACAATAAATTATTAATATTAAAAAAATATTATTAATATTAAATTATTATTATTATTATATTATTATTGAATTATTATTAAAAACGATATAATTGTTAATTAGTCGTGAGAATATTCTACGAGATGCTAAATTCGCCGGCGCGCGAAAAAATAATTTATGCAGGTTGTGGATTAAAAGTTATTCATTTTTGGTGACCTTGAAGTGAGCCAAAATGCATAATATATAATATAACATAATATAATATAATATTATATTATATCATATTTTATCATATTGAATTGTATTATATTATATATTGTATTACATTGAATTATATAATATTATTTTATATTAAATAATATTCCATCATATTACATTTATATGTCGAAATTGAACGAGATTTCAAAATGGTTTTTAAAGTTAATATTAGTACAATAATTTAAATTAAAACAAATTTTATTTTCTTTTTTGATTTTCATAACTGGCAATTATTAAACTACCCTTGCAAGCACACCCCCCTATCTCCTGCTTATCTTGCACCCTTTTAACCCCGTACCAAATCGATGAGGGACACCCTCTTCATTCATGATCTCTCTCTCTCTCTCCCTCTCTCTCTCTCTCTCTCTCTCTCTCTCTCTCTCTCTCTCTCTCTCTCTCTCTCCAGTCGTTCTACCTGGTATCTGGAACAAGCCCACGACTTCAAAATGAGCATTCTCGCAACTCGACTTCCCCTTTACTTCCTCCCCGAGGCGAATTAAACGAAAATTGACAACGAGCAAAAAAATCATCCAAGGGTTGAAAATTAAGGGTAGTTTTTGATTCAGCGTTTAACGAAGCCTCGAAAAAAATTTTTCGCGTAATTATCTTGTTCCTTCGTCTTTCCTGGCTCTCTGGCCATCAACCCCCTCCCCCTTTTCACCACAGCTGATTACATATTGACGTAACGATAAGCGCACGATCCTCGAAGCCGAGAACTTTCTCGCGTTTCCTCGTAGTGTGTGCGTGAGGCAATCACAGTTTTTTTTAACGAGAAATCATTTTTTTTTTTTCAATTCGGGGGATGCGTTTTTCCGTCGATTTTACCATCCGTGGAAACGCGAAAATTTTCATACGGAATTTTTTGTTATTTATATTGAAAAAAAAATCTAGAAGAACGAAATTGAAGTGAATTTGAGAATAAAACAACGAGAGATAAAAAAAATGTTATCAGAGCACACGAGGTATCATTTTGACGCAGACCTGTCGTAGTCATGACGATACTGCACTGTACTGATAAAACAACACACCGGTGAATTGACTTACGAGGAAAAAGTCATCGGACAGACAAGCTCGAGGGAATAAATTTCACGAAAATATTCGATTCGCGATTTTTTCCAACTCAACATTTTTAAGTCCTTTCTTAATAGCAAAAAAATGCAGATTAACATTGCACGTTCTTAAAAAATATCGATAAATAAAAATGGTAAGTTCTCTTTCAATATCTAAATAATAGGACAAATAGTACATTTATTTTAATATTTTTTTTAATGTCTACTGAGAGTTCAAGTCCTTCGAAAAAAAAACAATAAAAGAGGACTTGAAAAATGTACAAATACCATCAATAATTATTACAGATGCATCTCAGTATTAAAAAAAAATGGCAGATAAAATATAGAACAAATTATTACGAGCATTTAAAATAGAGTGAAAAAAATTATTTCTAAACTTCGATTTCTATCGATCTCTCGAGTGTCGAATTGCTGTCATCTTTTTTCCGATTCGGAAAGATCGCATCGTATTTTTTTCTTTTTTTTATCACCGGAGATAACATGTGGTGACTCGCTTTCTCCCAGCCTCGAATCTGCCATATGTCATATATCGAAGTGTTCTACGACGGAGAATTATGTAGGGCGATGGAACAAGAACGAAACGAAAAAAAAATTGTCGAGAATTTTGATCGACACTCTTGTGCATTTCTATCGGTATAAAAAAAAGGAATAAGGAACAAATTTTTTTTTTCCAATTAGAAAATTAAATATATATGTCCTTCAAATTAAAAAAAAATGTATATAATTATCTTTTTGTTTATAAATTTATATTTGTTATGATAAATAATATTTATGGTATATTTTATGATTTATAATAAGTAAGTATTATTTTTATGATATTTTTGCATATTTTTTTTATATTCGGGAATAGAAAGAAAAAGAGAACTGAGCTTGCGAAAAAATCACGTGGATACCCGGTGATTTGCCAACCCATCGTTATCTCACCCCCCTTTCCCTCTGTCTCTCGCTCTCTCTCTCTCTCCCTCCCTCTCTTGCCATTCTCGTGTGGCTATATAATTTATCCTCGTTTGGGACTTGAACGTTCCCAACGAGACACGAGAGAGTGCTCGCAAAGCTCGAAATCGTTATGCCCGGCTGGTACGACCTTCTTACGTGTAACGAGAGATTCAAAAGAGAGCACGATAATTCAAAACCCCCCGTCAAAAGTCGAGAAAAAAAAAATTCATCACGCGAGAAGCAAAAAATTCAAACGTTGAAAGCTTCACGAAGAAATTAATAAAACTTCGACCACCAGAATTTCACAGATCGGGAAAATACGAGATTAAAAAAAAAGCCTCGCCGCCAAAAAATAAAAACCGAAATAAAATTATCGGTAGACTCGAAATTCATTTTTTGAACTAAAAAATACCACGAATTCCACCCCAAAATGAGTAAAGTAAAAAATGACCACAAAAATTCGAAATCGACTGCAAACCCCCAAACCCAGAAGGCCAAAAATCACTGGAAAACCAAACAAAAAAAAAAAACAAAATCACCACGAAAAAACTGAATTCTTCAAAAAACGAATTTTCAAACGTTACCTCGGTCGATCCTCGTGGTTCGATCCGTCGCGAGTCCTGGTCGAACGGATCACCGGAAGCACGAGGGCCATTCCGCGAATCCGCAGGTTCGCAGGTCGCTCTTTCTCCAACGGGAATCGCGACGCAAAATCCCGCGAATAAATACTTGCGAGAAAAAAAAAAAAAAATTCAAACCAATACCATTTGTCAATTCCGAGGATCCGCGAGTCTCACTTCCGTCTGCATTCCGGAAGTGACACGAGTCACGTTTCGCAGCCGCTCTCCGACTCCCTTCGATCCCGCGAACTACTTCGCTCGCGAGAGCTTCCTTGACCCAAACAAACCCAACCAAAAAAATCCCACGGTTCAGCACGGAGCACCCCATGTACACAAACATAGCACGCCTTGTCGTTTTTTTTTCGCAAATTGCACGATCAATCCGAATTGTACTTTCAAAAATCCTTTATCCCTTTTTTCTTCCCCCCCCCCCCTCCCGCAACCTCGTTTTACTCGTCTTTCAACCGCGTCCGGATGACGTTTAAGGGGGCTTTCGCGTGGGGAAGACGACGACGGCGACTACGAAGCCGGTTGTTAGTGAACGGAGACGGAACTCGACCACGACGACCCCCGAGAGAATGGAGAAGAGAGAGAGAGAGAGAGAGAGAGAGAGAGAGAGAGAGAGAGAGACCCAGAGAGAGAGAGAGAGACAGATCTATAGCGATAAAGAGATCAAGAGAGAAAGAGAGAGATTGAGAGTGAGACCAAGAGAGATAGAGAAAGGAAAACACCGCGAGGGAGAGAGAGAGGGGGTTGAAAAAGCTCTCGGGGCGTCGGCGTCGACGTTACCGGTGGTGCTTAAGCTGCTCATGCGCGTTTTCCCTCACACGCGTGCACCCACACACACACACACATATAAATATATATATATATATATATATATATATATATATATATATATATATATATATATATATATATATATATAAATATATATATATAAATATATATATATATATATATATATATATGTGTGTGTGTGTGTGTGTGTGTATGTATGTATGTATGTATGTATGTATGTATATATATATATGTTCGGTTTCTAATGCTCGAAAGTCGTCGACGTCGTGGTCGCAGTCGTCGACGCGAGCCGCTCGCTTGCCGGGGATGTTGTTGGTTTGATGGTCGCGGGGCCACTGCGCCCTCTCCGCCGTCGCCCGCCTTGCCCTACCCCTATATAGCGAGCAGTGGGAATTATATTCGCCGCACGCTGTAGTCGCGGCGGTGGCGGCGGCAGCGGCGGCGAGATAGAGCCGCCCTTTCTCGCACGAGCCGCCAAGTGCAACCCCCTACTCCGAACTACCCCTCCCGGTGTCCGTCGCTCGCTATCCGCCCCTTAAGCGAGCCGAGGATTTTTGAAGCCCCCGGCAAACGAGCTGGAGAAGGGGCGAGTATCTTCTTCCGCGTCTGGGGAAATTTCTACGAATCTGGGGTATTTCGGGGTTTGGGGATTTTTGGCTGGGGCTGTCGGTTTTTGGAGATGGGGTTTTTTGGGTTTTGGGGATGGAGGGAAATGTTCGTATTGGGTTTGGATATTGGGAGAGCGGGGATAAAAATGTATGTGTGGAGTCATTTGATTTTGCGATGTTGGAAAAATAGGCCTTGTTATTGTTGGGGTTGGGTCTTTTAGGGGTGGTATGTGGAGAACTTTTTGCGGTTATGAGAAGAGCGTATGAAAAATATATAATTGTGGAATAATTTGATTGTGGGATATTGGAGAAATAAAGCGCGATAGTTTTGGAGGGTAGATTGGGTCTTTCGGGGGTGGTTTCTGGAGAAATGTTTGTTTTTGCGGTTTGACTATTGGATATTTAAAGAGCGTGTGAAAAGTGTATAAATGTGGAATAATTTGATTTTACGATATTTAAATAACAACCCCCGGTATTGTTGGAGGGTAGTTTGGGTATTTCAGGGGTGGTTTCTGGAGAAATTTTTGTATTTGCGGCTTGACTCTTGGATATTCAGAGATCATGGGAAAAAAACATAAATGTGGGGTAATTTGATTTTACGATGTTTAAATAATAACCCCCGGTATTGTTGGAGGGTAGTTTGGGTCTTTCAGGGGTGGTACCTGGAGAATTTTTTGCGGTGTGACTCTTGGATATTTAAACAGTATATAAAAATCATATAAGCGGTCCATGTTCTTTTCAGACGGTTTTTGTGGGTCTGTATCTCGCAAAATTAAAAAAAGGGGTTCGGCTGTTCGATATTTGTAGGGTGCAGAAAATGCACATATTATGTGGTTTTATTTTTGGATATGGCAAAAAACAGCAGGTGCTCTGCGACCTTGATGATAAGCTAGCAGAGCATTTTTGATTGCCAATTACTCACTAAACGATTCCGAGGAAACGAAACGAAAGTGAAACGGAGTTGGGAAAATCTGAATGGAATTGAGGAAATGTGAATAAATTGGGAGAAAGTGACGTAAAGCCTGAACAAGCCTGGACGAACGTGAAGAAACTTGAAGGACGTTCAATGAACTCAAACGAACGTAGGAAAAGGCAAAAAAAATCGAGAAAATTTTTAAAAAATTGCGTCAACCGAAACAAATGCAAGCACAGTCGAGGAAACACAAAGAAAGCCGGACAAACGTGAACCCAAACGGACGTAAGCGAAGCCGAAAAAATCTGGATAAATCCAAACAAACTAAAAATAAACCTATTTTGTCTTGTACAATTACTTCGGCCAATTCTTTCGTCCCCCTCTCTCTTTATTTTTATATTGGTCCATTATTTTTTTTTACTTCGTCACACCCGTTCGCGCAAATTGTTTGATTAATTATTTTCACGATTAATTTCAGACCGCGCACGATCGTCTGCACCGAATTTTCAGCCACCGCTCCCGTTCGCGCACACGATCAGGAAATTGTCACTCGCAAAAATAACATCTATACATATACGCGAAATTTTCAATATGACCGAAAAAAACACGTGATATGTAGTAGCTTTATTAATTTACGAAAATTTGGAAAAAATATATTCGTGAGAAAAAAATCCCTTCCTCACTTTCTCTCTCACTCTCCCTCTATCTATCTCTATATGAAAAGGACTTTTTTTCTTCGCCCAAATTCGGACGCGATCTTCTTGTTTCTCGCGTCTTCTTTTCTCAAACGTCCCGAGGCCGTCGCTCGTTAAACTCGTCGTGTGTCCTGAAGAGCAGAATCCACGCGTCGCGCGGCCGATTGCACACACAGCCTTCACCTTTTACACTCGTGCCTTTGCGATGCTACGCCGACCAGACGTGAATTTCGAGAGAGTGAGAGAGATCAGGGGAGGGAGCCGCGAAGCTCCGAGGTATAAATATACATATATCGACAGCTTAGGGAGAAAAGGGCCTCGCCAGGGTCACTCTGTACGTTTGAACTTGTGAGGTGGTGCCCTTTTGGATCGCAACATATATATATTACAATCCGTGTACGCGACCGAATGGAAGGGAGGATGCTGCGTGGAGAGTCGTGTGCTTTCTGTCCCTCTCTTTCTCGCTTACCAGATGAAAGGGATCGTAGTTGGGAGGGTTGCGCGCGTTGGTCATGATCCTGGTGTGCCCTCGGATCCAGGTTTTTTATATTTAATAATAATAATATCAATAAGATAGTAGTAATCATTAATAATATATTATAATATCAAAAATAATAAAAAATAGCAACCGTACAATTACATTTATCGGTAATGATAATATTATTATTAATAATAATAATAATAATAATAATAATCGGAAATTTGTTCTAGAGATTGGCACTCCAAATACAACAATTGTCAACCTCAATAAAAAGAAAAGAAATACAAAACAATCACTGCGTTATTTCCCATAGCGATCAACTGACATTTACGTCGTGCGTAAAATTTTCGTATTTTCCTTTTTCCCTTTGTTTTTTTCAACCGAATGTCATCTTGTTTGCACTGACAGTGAGAGGAAATTATTCCGAATGTCTGGTGAAAAAACGTTTTTTTTTTTTTAGAAAGCGAGAAATTTTTTTTTCGTGGGTGAGCGCTATTTCCACAATAACTGTACGGTCGTGGGTACTTTCTCAGTGGGCCCATCGTACCCCGATGCCCTCCGCGCCCCGCCATCCTCACTGTACTGGGTTCACGTCAACCACCCCTTCGTTGGGTAGGTACGTACTGTCTCCTCTCTCTGTCTCTCTCTTGCTCTCTCCAGGCCATTTGGTGGCCGAGAAAGGCGCGTGCGCGTGCCAGAAAAAGCGCACGAGTTTCGCGGAAGCTGCGACGTATCCGGGATTTTCATAGATATGTCTATATATCTGTGCAGGGGATGGCGATTTTGAAGATATTCGACTTTGAGGATCCTCCTGTAACCGGAAGCGAAAATTGGGTTGGAAAAAATGTTAATAAAGAGAATGTTGACCTTGAATGGAAATGCCGGAAGTGGAAGTGGAAATGAAATTGGCCCAATTTTTTGGATACCTGGACTGAATAACGTTCGGTTTAGGTTTTTGGGTTTTTCATGGACTCAAAGTGTTTTGGTTGGTTTGGCTTCAACCCACTCAATGGATTGCTTAGATTTAGATAACTGAAAGTGTTCGAGTTTGTTTGAGTTTAATTCACTCAAAGTGTTTGGGTTAGTTTGCGTTTCCATTCACTCAACACGTTTGTGTTGATTTCGGTTTTAAATTGCTCATTTTGACATGTGGAAATTTGTGGATGAAAAGCCGACGGATAGGGTTCACGAGCCACGACACAAAGCTCTTATTCACTTTCTCTCAACGTCAAACTCTGTACTACGTACACGTTTTACTACAAAATTTTACGAGGGTCTGCGCGAGGAAGAGAGAAAGTCCCTCCAGTCATCCGAGACACAGGAGAATCCAGAGTCAGCCGTTGAGCCCACCCCAAACCCGGATGAAAACCACCGGGGTGGTTTGCCCCCCGGGAATGTTTTTGGCAGTCGTCCATATACGAGTACACAAAGATTGCACGCAGGGATACGTAATCCCCCGCTTGGCTCACTCCGCGAAGCTCCGCTATGCTCTGTTCACTTCTCGAGCTCGCGAGGGAAAGGTACGATGGCACTTTGGTGCAACCTTCAAGGTCTCGGACCGATCCTCCCGCCCTTTTTTCACTTCCTCGTGGAGCAAACTTTCTTCCGGCTGATTTTTCGTCGCGATCTATCTATCAACGTGAGCGCGCGATTGTTCGAAACGTCGGACAATAGTTTCTATCGTTTATTTTCAATTAATATTAGATTTTATTATTCTTTGAAATAAAGCTATTGAAAATCATATCTATCGTTTATTTCGAAGGCGTACTTTTTATTTATAAAATAATTGTATTAAGAATCCCATTGATCATTTTTTAATTTCTCAAATTTCAAGCCTACGGTAATTGTTAACTTTTTATTTCTGAATCAGAAAATAAAAGTGTTGAAAAAATAACTGTTACTATTTGTTTTTTCTATAAGAAATTCTCTTATAAAAACTGTTCTTTATCTACTCTCGATTTATTCCATACAATTATTTATTCTAAGAATGCATTAAAAATCATAACAAACGACTTATTTGATGGAAAACAATTTAGCACCTTAAGAATTGGCAATTTTCAATGAAGTCCCACTTTTTAATCATTTTTGTTCACGTGATACGACTTTTTTATTCGTTTGAATTATATTGTCAAAAAATAGAAATCCCATGGTTTATTTTTAGGTTTATTTAAGACTACGAGAGTCGTTAATTGCATTTCGTACGAGGCGCATCCCTCGTAGTACGTTTTTGCCACAGAGCACTTTTCTTTTTTTGCTCCCTCTCGCTCTCTCTCTCTCTCGTTCAACATCAATTCCCTTTGGGAACGAGCTCACCTGGGAGCTCCCCTCCCCCTCGTGTTCTTCGACACGCTATTTTTCCCTCCTCGATTTTCTCATCTCGACGTTTCACCAGCCGGCGGGGTCCTTCCGTTCATCTCTTCTCGCTGCCACGAGAAAACGTGAATCATCCCGAGCGAACGATTACGCACATTTTCTCATTTCTCGTTCCCTCAGCAGCCTCGTTTATTCTCGATCTGGACACATTCGGGAACGCCCCCTCGTCATTTTTCCACGCCGATAAATTTCGATACTCTACGATCTTGACATATGTCGAAAAAAAAAAACACTTTTCAACTTTATATAATTAACAGTGTTATTCGGTATCATTGGTTGGGTAGAATTTTACTTTCTGTTTTTCCGTTGTACGTAGGAGAACATTGATGCAAGAGTCAGCTGTCACCCATCCGAGTATTGGCTTTTTTTCGCCCTCGATCCTTGTTGTCTCGAGAGAAGATGTTGTGGGATCGCGAAAAATTCGGATTTTTTAAAATTTTCTTTGTCGTCTCAGCAACTACCCCTATCGTTCTTCGTTTACTCACTCTCGAGCTTTTCTCCCTAATTATGTTTCACTTGGGTCCCGTTTTTTGTTTTCTCTTCCTGTTTCTCTGCCTCGTTCAGCCTCACCGTACTCAGCCTCAACTCTCCGTATGAGCAAAACGCAAGGGGGTTGCGAAATACAAACTCTTGCAGAAAGCGAGAGAGAGAGAGAGAGAGAGAGAGAGAGAGAGAGAGAGAGAGAGGGAGAGAGAGAGAGAGAGAGAGAGAGAGAGAGAGAGAGAGAGAGAGAGAGAGGGAGAGAGAGAGAGAGAGAGAGAGAGAGAGAGAGAGAGAGAGAGCACATTAGGTTTTCCACCCTCGGCCGACGTACGAACTCCAGAATTGCCCACCCTCTCTTGGGCGCCACTTTCCACCGTTATCTCCATCTCCTTATCACTTCGAGTTTCCTCGTCTCTCCTTACTTCGCTCCGCTTCGTTGCCTTTTGTTTTAACATACGCTTGTTCTCTCTCTCTCTCTCTCTCTCTCTCTTTCTTTCTCTCTTTTCCGATATCTTTCTCCCCCTTCATCTTGGTCCTTTTACCCTAGCCGTCTCTCCCGATAGGAGAATTTTCGATCACCCCTCCACCCCTCGACTTCCCGCCGCCCCTCTTAGTTATACTCCCGTTCTCCGGTTACACGTTCCCGGGATTCTGCATGCAGCGGCTAATGCCGCCTGTACATCCAGGAATTTGCAAATTGCGTTTTGACTTCACGGAGGAGCGACGAGGGGCTAGGGAGAGAAGAATTGACGGGGGGCTGGTCCAGAGGGGTTGGGTACTTTAAGTAGCTGGTTTTAGTGTCTTGTCACTCAAAGGGCCTTTCTCTGTATGTACATAGGGGGAGAGCGATAGAGAGGCTGGTTTCGTTCAGTTTCGTAATCATTTTTTAACAATAACTAACGTTCATCAACGATATTTTGATCAGTATTTTTGTAGAATTTTTATTGAATTTATTGTATTGTTCATTTAAAAAATAAATGAATTTTCTTATTGTTGATTTGGTTGCATATTTCGTGGGATTTTGCATTTTTCATTGTTCGATTCTGTGCTACCTTTAGCCTTGTTTCAATTTAAATATTTCAAATGATAATATTACCAAATTACTTATTTATATAATAAAATTATATATCACAAAATGATTATGTAAATATTTATTATATTCATTGTATTTACATATTGGAATTATATAAATATAATTGACAATCATTCGTAATAAAATGATTTTCCTAATATCCAGGGTGTCCTGTTATGAATGGATAATCCTGCAACTGTAGATAGGTCAGATCATGTCCTATTATATGCTGGAGTTTCAGTTTAGCAATTTAGCAGTTTAGCCCACGGTTTTCGAGATAAAAATAATCTGCTTTTTTTCGCATGACATTTCTACAAATGGCAACTTTTTATGGGCCGGATTAAAAAATAATACTCTTGGTTATTTGTTTTATGTAGGAAAGTCTTCTTTTTAACCTCAAAATGGTGTAATAAAATGTACTACGCATATCGTGCCAATTACTTGAAAAGTTGCTTTGTTATTGTCGATTCATATCATTTGTAGAAATGGCATGCGAAATACTAAAAGCAGATGATTTTTTTTTAAATAACATAAAGTCCAAAATGCCGAAAAGGGTAGGACCTTTACTCAACTAAAATTCCAGCATATAGGTGGACATGATCCGACCTATCAAAAGTTCCATAATTATCCATTCATAACAGGATACCCCGTATACTGGAAAAATATGAATATTATAATTCTGGGTAATTTTTTAGATAAGTGACTTTTCCGAAAAAAAATGTCTGCTATTTTCTCATTTATTGGGTTATAAATGATGATATTTAGTTGGGGAAAGCTGACATTTTTCATTAACTTTTTTTGACGGTGAAAAAATCGTTAAAACTACTTTCAAATTTTTCAAAAACCCAAACAAATCCAATTTGGGTGTCAAAATGTTTGAAAATGCCCTATTTTATCACGTGAATTTTATCACAAAGAATTACCCAACTTCATCATCAGATTGGAAAAAATTGAGGGGTCCTTACGATGTATTTCGTGCCATTTTATTCTTCTCCTGGCGATGCGCTCCTTTTTTTCTTCCTCAATGGATGAAGTCAGTCGGGAACAATGAGGGGTTTGATAAAAATCCCGAGAGCTCTCTGAGCGGAAAGGTCCCCGATTCGAGACGTATAGCGAGAGCCGGCGCGGAAATATCGGACAAAAGCTCGACTAACTAAATTCTGACGGGCCGAATTTTCAGGCCGCGAGAGGGGAAGGGGCGAAAGGGGCGAATTCTATCCGAGCTTTGAGTTCTCGATCATTCGCAACGAGGGAGCTTTTCATACACGTAGTCGACTTTTTCCACGTACAAAACTACCCCCATCCACCCCTTGGGCCATGTGTCCCTCACAGGGGTGGCAACCTCCCTTTACCCTCACACGCTCGCATGCCTATATTTTTTTTTCGCCCTCTCTTCACGCAAGCCCGCCTGTTTTTCTCGCCAACCCTCGATCCCCAAACCTAAACGGAACTCGGGGGAAAAAAATCTAAAAGGACTCGACTTTGCGTGCCAGCGGTATAAAACTGTTGCCGACGACAATCGGCAGAGGAGGAAAAAATATCGCTGCGCTGATTTTCAAATATCGGGAACACTCGCTCTGAAAACAAAAGGGTAGTTTTCTTTTTTTCGGGGGTTGGAGGGAATCGTTATCATCGTGAAATAAAATAGACATTGCTGATAGCCAAAAATTGTGACAATTTATTTTCGTGCATCATTTTTTGACGAGACGACGATGAGGAAATATAAATTGAATTAAAATATTGAATCAATATTTGATATCGATTTTGATTTGCGTTAAGGCGTTACCCCCACTTGTAGCGCAAAAAAGGCCTTTTTCATGAATTTTTTTGAAGAAAACTACAAAACTTTTTTAATCGATCAATATACCATCTTAAAGAACACATCTTGAAGAACTTTCGGTAATTTTTTTATTGAAAAATATTACATTGTTTAGTGGCAAATGGCCGTCAATGAAATAATGTTTTTATATACACGGTTTGCGGTGACCAACATTGCGGCGAAGTGGATCATCTGAAAAAAAATGCGGACGGATTTAGTCAAATATAAGTATAAACTGGTCTTTAATCGAAGGATTTAAAAAAATATGCATTTTTCACAAAATGGCGGACAGTCAAAGTTAATGGTTCGATTTTAACGAAAAAAAACGGCCGTTTTTTGGCTATAAAACGGCCATTTTTTTTTCGAAAAAAAAAATCGAACGATTAAAGACCACATTTTTATGTATTAAATAAGCCTGCAAAATTTCAAGAAGATCGGTTCATTAGTGTTCGAGTAATCTTGGTCACCGACTTCAGAAATGCCATTTTGAGAAAAACGCGTTTGAAGTTTCTCTTTCAACGCTCATATCTCAGTCAATTTTGTTCGGATCGACTTGAAATTTTCAGGACATATTCTCAGATACTTATACTTGAAAAAAATGCAATAAAAAAAATCGATTTTATCAAAATCGCAAGTGGGGTTAACCCCTTAAGAGGGAATGTCACCCTCGCTGCTCGGCCCCGTGAGGTGACCCGAGGACGACCCGCTGAGGGACCACAGCAGGTGGAGAATTTGCAGAGATTCCTTGGTTCGGTTTGCGGAAGGGACAAGATCTAGGGGCGGGAGAGAGAGAGAGAGAGAGAGAGAGAGAGAGAGAGAGAGAGAGAGCCAATAGTGGACAGTTGGACGATTGATCTCCTAAATGGATAACTGATTCTCGTCAAGGGAAAGCCACCCCCTGCCATCAAGGGATGCTTGACGCTTATGATCATCGTATTACTCGACCTGTTCACCACCCACTCATCGATTCCCATGTATCTTCAATCAACGCCAGGCCAAGTAACGAATAAAAAAAACAAATAGAATTTTTTGCAAATTTCTTGCAAATTGAAACTGTCACGATTATATTCAGTGTAGCGCAAAAACGTATCCGTCATTTATTACGATTTTATTTATTTATTAAAGTACAGCTATTAAAAATCACATCTATCGCTTATTTCTACATCGCCTGTAAATAATTATATTAAATCACATTTATCGTGTTTCAATTTTGTTAATTTTGAGGTTATCATAATTGTTAATCCCTCACAGTGGAATTTCCAATAATAAGATCACTTTTATTATTGATTTTCTACTATTTATTTTGTTCTATTATAAGTTCTTTTATAAAAACAGTTTTTCTCCTACTCTTAATTTCCTCTAAGAATGCATTGAAAATTATAAAAAATGTCTCATTCAATCAAAACCAAATACTCATGGATTTCCACGTGTCTTAAATGGAGCCCGGGCCAAACCAGCAGAAATATCAAATTTCGACTTTTTCGTAAATATTATGCAAATTGAAAGTGTCACGATTGTCTACAGCGTGGCGCAGAAATGCATTCCTAATCGGTGAAGACCGTGAGTGAAAAAAAAATTCGAGAGCACTTCAGGCACGAAATGCCCGCGCCGAAGGTGTTCTTTCCCGGGCGGTGCCACGCCCTCTCAACAAAAAAAAAAACCAAAAAGAAAAGCAAGAGCTGACCGCGACAAACTGCAGCAGGGCGCGGAAAAATGAGCGGCGGAAATTCAATTAAAAAAAAAAATGAAAAAATATATACAGGGTGTCCCTCTTATCTCTGCCGCTCGAAATAACTCGGTACTTATCGACGTCACAAACAAATGTTCCAGACAAAAGTTGTACGGTGTGAAGGGGGCCACCATGTTCGACCATCTTTTTTTATTTCGGTGGACGCGCTGACGCACAGTGAAGGTCACCTCCACTTTTTTAAATGCAATGGTGCACTTTTTTTCAACCATTTTCTGGAGCACCTCAAGCCGCAGAAAAAAACATTACGGGGTCAAAGTCGTTCAAGGTCATTCAAGGTCAGTGTCGATTATACAAATCGAATTATCTCGGATCACTACCAAATATTTGGTAGTGATCCGAGATATTCAGATGTGTGTTTCATTTTAATAGGTGACCTTGAATGACCTTGAACGACTTTGACCCTTTAATGTTTTTTGTGCGGCTTGAGGTGCTCCGCAAGATGGTTGAAAAAAAATGTACCATTCCATTTAAAAAAGTGGAGGTGACCTTCACTGTGCGTCAGCGTCTCCACGGAAATAAAAAGAAATGGTTCCATTTGATGGCCTCCTCATCTTTTGAAAAAAAATCATCCACTTTTGGTTTTTCACATGCAATTACTACAAATGACATAAATCGACAATAACTAAGCAACTTTTGGGTTTCGGCAAAGCCCATACCGCTTATTTCTTTGAAATGTTGTATACTTACGTATTTTGACTCACTGAACACGAATATGAGAATTGAAATTGGCGCAAATTTTATTTTCAAGATAAAAACTGAAAAAAACAGGTTTTTGTAGTTTTTTAATTCTATTTTAACAAATGTTGATCGTAGAGGAAAATGTCTTCTACAAAAGTTGTAGCCCATCAAAAGACTGATAATTTATGTTCTATACAAATTTTGTCTTAAATCATTATTTTCCAAGAAAATGGGATAATACTCCAATAAGTATATTTTGCTAAACTCTATTAGTTTCGATGTTATCCAAGGTGCCCAACAAGCCAACCCCAGTGTTCCACGCACCCCACGATTCCACGCACCCATCCGAGGTGCCCTCCGTCCACCCCAGTGAACTACACACCTCACAATTCAACATACTCAAGTTTGGTATTGTTTTATTTGGGTTTGTTTGGGCCCAAATACAGTAAAGTGCGTAAATAGATAATATCGAAACTAATTGAGTTTAGCAAAATATACTTATTGGAGTGTTATCCCATTTTCTTGGAAAATAATGATTTTAGACAAAATTTGTATAGAACATAAATGATCAGTCTTTTGATGGGCTACAACTTTTGTAGAAGATATTTTCCTCTACGATCAACATTTTTTTAAACTAAAATAAATAACTACAAAAAGTTTTTTTTTTCTTTTTTTTTTCTTGAAAATCAAATTTGCGCCAATTTTAATTGTTATTTTCGTGTTCAGCGAGTCAAAATACATAAGTATACAAAATTTCAAGGAAAAAAACGGTATGGGCTTTTCGGAACTTTATCCCAACTTTTTTAAGTAATTGGCTCGATGTACCTGGTACATTTTTTTTTACACCGCAGGCTATCAGAGTCCGATTTTCGAATTGGTTTTTATGAAAATTCTGTATGAGATCCTTTTTCCTAAAGTTTTCATTTGAGGTTAAGAAGACGACTTTTCTAGATAAAACAAATAACTAAAAGTATTTTTAAAAAACCAGGTCAAAAAAAGTTTTCATTTGTAGAAATGACATGCGAAAAACCAAAAGCAGATGATTTTTATATCGAAAACCGCGGGCAAGCTCTCTCTCTCTCTCTCTCTCTCTCTCTCTCTTTCTCTCTCTCTCTCTCTTCATGGAAAAAGCGAGAGAAGCGGAAAAGGATATCGTAGTAAAGAAAAACGAGAAAAAAAGGACCTCGAACGAAAAAACGACAAACAAAAAACGAATAAGACGCGTGCGGGGGTGGTTTTTTTGTTTGATACGAGAAACAGAATCGAGAGGGAGAGAGAGAGAGAGAGAGAAAGAGAGAGAGAGAGAGAGAGAGAGAGAGAGAACGATGAGAACGATTCTCTCGTCAGGTCGCTAGGCAACACTCTGCCGACCCTGGAATTCCCAGCTTGTAGGACCAGCACACAGAGAAAGGACCAAGGACCAACCTACACACCCACAGTCAAACACAGATGTGTAATGGGGAAAAAAATATTTCGAACCCACTGCATCTATGCAACGTTGACTATCAGCCCAGCCGGCTGTTTCGAGGACGGTCCTCAAATTATTTTTCAATCGAATCGTTGACTTTAGGGACTGAAATATGTATAAAGGTCAATTCAAGGACATTTTGATGGACCTACATTTATGCAACGGCGATTTTGAAGCCATCGGGTTTTACGTATTGTTGAGTATGGGGACAATTGGCTGCTGTGAATACACTCGAAGGCAAATGTCCTCAAAATCACCCTTCCCCATGTATGGGAGAGAGAGAGAGAGAGAGAGAGAGAGAGAGAGAGAGATGAAGGAGAAGGCCAACCAGGAGATGGTCCAGAGGGTAGAGGGTGGCCGGAGAGATAGTGCACCCTCTCCAGTGCCAGCCAGGACTATTACCCGGTCCCGGCCAACTAGTGTTATTGCATTTCGATTTTCGGGGCTTTGGTCTCTCTCTCTCTCTCTCTCTCTCTCTCTCTCAGCTCACGTTTCCTGCCCCTACGTCCTACGTATGCTAAATATACATATATATGTATATATATATATATTTTGTATCACACGGGCAAATATGGACAGTCTGGACCCGATCAATCGACGATTTCTCGCGAGCATTTGCCGAAAGAGAGAAAGAGAAGGAGAGAGAAGATATACGACAATTCATAAATGAAATAATATTTTTATTAAATATTTTATTCGATTGAAGTAATGCTCGTCCTTGGATTGCACCCGAATAAAAAAGAAGAAAGAATGAACATCGATACAAAAGGAGAAGAAAAATATGATTTTTCCTTTATTAAAGTAAATAAATCAATTATAAATAAAGACTATTTTTTCTTCCATTAAAATAAACCAATTAATCGTTAATTAAGAGTATTTTTATTGCATCAACAGTTGATTATTTTAATTGTATCAAATATTTATTTAAAATATGTTAATATCACATATTAACTAATATATGTTGATAAAATAATTCAATTAAACTATTGATATTTCAATTAAATATTTTATTCCATTGAAATAATGATTTTTTAATTAAATAGCAAACAGTCTCAATTGACTATCAACTTATTTATTTTCATGGAATGAAAAACGGTCTCGATTTATGATCAATTCATTTGATTTCATGTAGAAAAAATTATTTTTTTTCTTTCCCATTTTTATCGAGCGCGATCAATACTGTCATAATTGATTATCAATTTGTCATTCACAATGAAGGTCTTTTTTGAAAATTTAATTTGAAAAAAAAATTGCCAACCATCTCTGAAAATACTCAGCTGGTTGGGGACATTTTGGTCCCTCGCTACTACGACTCGGAGTCCCGGCGCGCAGAGAAAGATTTTCTCACCTAAGGGTGAGCCCCGCGATGGGGCGCGCGCAACGCGCGCGGGTTCGCTGGCCGGGAGGACGACGTCCCAGACAGCTCGACGCCTTAAATCCTCGTCTACAGATACGCGGTTACTCAACCTATACATATATATAATAATAATTCACGAACAAGCTGAACCCCAGCCTCCCTTCTCATTCAGCAATAATTCCAACCCCGAGAAACTTTAAATGCGAAGAAACAGATATTTCTTTTACCATGCAAATGTTGCTACCCCCTTTTCCCCTTAAGGATTGAATTTCCAAAAATGGCTGAATTTTCATTAATTCTGTCTAGGAGCAGTTATACAAAGTTTCAAGTAAATTTGACCCGATTTTTATAACTTTCCGTACAAATTTTGCCACCCCCTTTCGTTTAGGGGTTGAATTTCGAAAAATGCTAAAATACTTTTTTTTAAATTGCTTTGAAGAGCTTTAATACTAAGCTTCTAGTAGATATTCTGACCAGAATTTTTTTTAATTTTCCACACAAACTTTGCCACCTTCTTTCTCGACTAAGGGGTTGAATTTCTAAAAATGCTGAAATACGTGTTTTATTAATTGTGTCAAGAAGCACGAATACCAAATTTCAAGTAAATCCGAAAAGATTTTTTTATTTTCCATACAAACTTTGCCATCCTCTTTCTCACTTTAGGAGTTGAATTTCCAAAAACGCTGGAATACGTGTTTCATTAATTGTGTCGAGAAGCACGAACACCAAATTTCAAGTAAATCCGATGAGATTTTTTAAATTCCCATACAAACTTTGCCACACTCTTTCTCACCTCAGGGGTTGAATTTCCAAAAACGCTGGAATACGTGTTTCATTAATTCTGTCAAGAAGCACGAATACCAAATTTCAAGTAAATCCGATGAGATTTTTTAAATTTCCATACAAACTTTGCCACACTCTTTCTCACCTTAGGGGTTCAATTTCTGAAAACGCTGAAATACGTGTTTCATTAATTATATGAACAAGCACGAATACCAAATTTCAAGTAAATCCGATTAGATTTTTTAAATTCCCATACAAACTTTGCCACCCTTGTTCTTTCCCTAAGGGTTGAATTTCGAGAAATCTCTTCTTACAAGAAACATCACTTAAATGTCCGCCGTCGATTTGGTTGAAACTCATACATGTTATGAAGCATTGGAAACTATTAGACACGTATATTTTTTTATCCGCGGAAAAATGGTTTTAATGTGGAAAACCACTCCTGCAAGGAAGGCGTGTCGAGGGGAGGCAGTTTCACCCACAAGTCGTCCACCGATCTAAATGGAACACGAAACAAAATTCTTCTAATGTAAAGCGATAAAAAATCCACTACAGAATGATTCTTAAAAAATAATTAGCAGGTGACACTTCTTTGAGGGGTCGTTTCCCCCCTTAAAAACGTTTTTCCGCAGATAGAAAAAAACACGGGTCTAATAATTTTCCATGCTGTATCACATATATGAGTTTTAACAAAAATACATTAATACATTATGTTTATACATTGGTTAATACATATGGTTAATACATTATGATTATTTTCCCAATAAGGGTGAATTCGTGCAAAAGTGAGGGAGCTCACAATTGCTCGGCTAAACATCTCGCGCCCAGCATCCGAAAGGACCAGACGTAGCGATGGGGCGTCGAGTGGGGGTTGGGGCAAAGTGGGGGTTAGCGTGGACGGTACCCACGTCATATTTTTCCTTCCGGTTCGTGGCAAAAGGGCGTAAGGATCGAGAACCCAACACTCTCCAAACACCGGAAGTGGATGGATTTCCGTTCTAATCTTCGTCTCGTGACCCATGCGCCATTTTCAATTTGAGATTCTTTTTCTCTTCTTTATTAATCTTCTTTTTTCGGTCCGCGCCGTGAGGTCCCGGAAGGCGAAGACATCAATGACGGAGAGCGAGCGACTCGCGAACGAAGAGTCCAACGGGTGGGGGTGAGAGGAGGAAGGAGGAAAAGACAGAAAGGACGGCCCGGAAAAATATCAAAATTGAAAGAGGAGTCGAGAGAGCGAGGAGGAGGAAGATAAATGGGGTTGAGGGAAAAAAAAACTCTTTTTTTTCACGAGGCCAAGGACCACTCCAGACTCACGGAGGACATTTTGCCAGCTAGTTATAACGCGATGATCTTGTTACAGCGAGGACATATTTTTTATTTATTCATTTATTTATTTATTTATTTATCTATCTGTATATAAATATCCTCTCAATAATAAGACAATAACGCGGGATATACATTTACAAAGATAAAAAAATCAATTTCTTTTTTTTCTTCCTCAAGGGGTTACGTCACTCTAGAGACCGAAGAAATAGGCTTTTTAGGAATTTTTTTTTTCAGAAACACTACAAAATAAATCGAGATTACAAAAAGGGTGTTTATCATACATATCAGTGACTGTATACAATAGTTTTTTTTAAGCGATCAATTTCAAAATGGCGGCTTTGCAGCGTTTATCTCAGAACTGTATTTTTTAAGGCGTTACCCCCACTTGTAGCGCAAAAAAAAGGCCTTTTTCATGAATTTTTTTTAAAGAAAACTACAAAACTTTTTTAATCGATCAATATACCATCTTAAAGAACACATCTTGAAGAACTTTCAGTAATTTTTTTATTGAAAAACATTACATTGTTTAGTGGCAAATGGCCGTCAATGAAATAATGTTTTTATATACACGGTTTGCGGTGACCAACATTGCGGCGAAGTGGATCGTCTGAAAAAAAAAATGCGGATGGATTTAGTCAAATATAAGTATAAACTAGTCATTAATCGAAGGATTTTAAAAAATATTCATTCTTCACAAAATGGCGGACAGTCAAAGTTACTGGTTCGATTTTAACGAAAAAAAACGGCCGTTTTTTGGCTATATATATATATATATATATATATATAGCCAAATAATATATATATATATATATATATATATATATATATATATATATATATATATTGATGAGGAGAGGATTCTTTATTATAATATTATTGTTTGGACGATTTTTGTAAGGCAAGAGAAGAATGAAATTTTAATATACGAAAAATATAGCTATGCATTTAAATAAATAAATTCATAAATAATATCATAATATCATAATAAAGAATCCTCTCCTCATCAACATATATATATATATATATATATATATATATATATATATATATATCGATGAGGAGAGGATTCTTTATTATGATATTATTGTTAGGACGATTTTTGTAAGACAAGAGAAAAATGAAATTTGAATAATAATATTATAATAAAGAATCCTCTCCTCATCAATAGATATATATATATATTGATGAGGAGAGGATTCTTTATTATAATATTATTGTTAGGACGATTTTCGTAAGACAAGAGAAGAATGAAATTTTAATATACGAAAAATATAGCTACGCGTTTAAATAAATAAATTCATAAATAATATCATAATATCATAATCAAGAATCCTCTCTTCTTCAATATATATATATTGATGAGGACATGAGATGAATATATATATATATTGATGAGGAGAGGATTCTTTATTATGATATTATTGTTAGGACGATTTTTGTAAGACAAGAGAAGAAAGAATATATATATATATATATATATATATATATATATATATATATATATAGAGCGGGGATGAAGAGAGTAAAGGATGAACGAGAAAAGAACAAGTCGCATCCTCAGGTCTCCCTCGTCCTTTTATTTTATTTTTTTGCCCTCTGTCTCGCTTCGCCTTCGTGACAGGCAACTTTCCTGCATGTGTGTGTGCGTGTGCTATCGCTGCGGGAGCGCGATAACCATGCGCGGAAAGGACAGAACCACATATATGTATATGTGTGTGTGTGTGTGTGTGCGCGTGCGGGTGTGTGTGTGTGTGTGTGTGTGTGTGTGTGTGTGTGTGTGTGTGTGTGTGTGTGTGTGTGTGTGTGTGTGTGTGTGTAGAGATGCGGGGAACACCCCCTATAGCCGCTCGTAGCCGGAGTTCTCTCTCGCTCGGTGCTTGTGCAGATCGATGGAGCAGTGACGTCACGGGGCGGCGAGGGATGCTGCGTCTCCATGGTGACCGCCAACGGGCCCGGCACTTTCGTGGGGCTTGCCCAGGGGCTGAGGGATGAAATTTTATTAAATTTCCCCGCTGCTTTTCCTTCCAGCCTCCCTCTCTCGCTCTCTCTCTCTCTCTCTCTGTCTCTCTCTCTCTCTCTCTCTGTTTTTTCTTCTCTTTTTCCGTATTTTCCATGCTCTGTACGGATGCTGGGAGTCTCTCTGCTCTCAAGCGTTTTTTGTTATTTTTATTCTTGCGAGAAAACCCCACGTGAGAGAGAAGGAGAGAGAGAGAGAGAGAGAGAGAGCAACTCGCGCGCCCTGCGTCCCTCCGGAGGAAATTAATACCGCGAATTTTCTTCCAAGGGAGGAACGAGAAAAACGAGGAGGATACACGAGGGGAATGAACGATATGTACATAGGCAAAAAGCAGGAAGAAAACATCCTTCGGTTTTACGACCCGAGACCTTGTACATCGAGTTTTCGTCAAGAGAAAATAGGGGATGAAAAAAAATAGATCGGCAGCAGGAGCGTGACAATAGTTAATTTCTTACATCGTTCATATCGTGGAAAAAAAAAAGTATTTGAGGTTTGTCCACATGGCGAAGGAGAGAGAGAGAGAGAGTTGAGGAGACAAATCACGAAGATTTATATATATATATATATATATATATATATATATATATATATATATATATATATCCTCTTAACTCTGCCACCCGAAATAACTCGGTGATTATCGACGTCACAGCAAAATGTTCCAGACAATAGTTGTACGGTGTGAAAGGGGCCATCTAATGCGACGAATTTTTTTAAATTCTGGTGGAGGCGCCGACGCACAAGGAAGGTCACCTCCACTTTTTCAAATGGAATGGTACATTTTTTTTCAACCATTTTGTCGAGCATCTCAAGTCGCATAAAAAACATTAGGGGGTCAAAGTCGTTCAAGGTCATTCAAGGTCAGTATCGATGATACAAATCTAAATATCTCGGATCACTACCAAATATTTGGCAGTGATCCGAGATATTTAGATTTGTCGTTTATTTCAACAGGTAACCTTGAATGACCTTGAACGACTTTGAGCCCTTAATGTTTTTTTATGCGGCTCGAGGTGCTCGACAAGATGGTTGAAAAAACAATGTACCGTTCGATTTAAAATAGTGGAGGTGACCTTCGCTGTGCGTCAGCGCCTCCGCTGAAATAAAAAAAAAATTCGTCGCATTAGATGGCCCCCTTCACACCGTGCAACTTTTGTCTGGACCATTTTTTTGCGACGTCGATAATTACCGAGTTATTTCGGATGGCAGAGATAAGAGGGATACTCCGTATATATGGTGGTGCGACGAAACGCCTGAACGAGCTGAAAGATTCAGGCTGAGGAGTCTGTGAGTTTGCGCAGCAGCGGGCTCGATAAGTGCCTGATAAGATAAAAATAAAACATTTAAATGAAAAGTGTAAATGTAAATTTATCGAGCAACGTTACAGTCGAAGACAATTGTGGCATTCTCAATTTAGAGTAGTGGCTGGGATCGTTTCCTTCGACCTCAATTTCTTCGCTTCGTTTTTTTTTGTCGTTTGAAAAAAGACAAAATCATATTTCGTTAAGGCGTTACCCCCACTTGTAGCGCAAAAAAGGCCTTTTTCATGAATTTTTTTGAAGAAAACTACAAAACTTTTTTAATCGATCAATATACCATCTTAAAGAACACATCTTGAAGAACTTTCAGTAATTTTTTTGTTGAAAAATATTACATTGTTTAGTGGCAAATGGCCGTCAATGAAATAATGTTTTTATATACACGGTTTGCGGTGACCAACATTGCGGCGAAGTGGATCATCTGAAAAAAAAATGCGGATGGATTTAGTCAAATATAAGTATAAACTAGTCTTTGATCGAAGGATTTTAAAAAATATTCATTTTTCACAAAATGGCGGACAGTCAAAGTTGATGGTTCGATTTTAACGAAAAAAACGGCCGTTTTTTGGCTATAAAACGGCCATTTTTTTCGAAAAAAAAATCGAACGATTAAAGACTACATTTTTATGTATTAAATAAGCCTGAAAAATTTCAAGATGATCGGTTCATTAGTGTTCGAGTAATCTTGGTCACCGACTTCAGAAATGCCATTTTGAAAAAAACGCGTTTAAAGTTTCTCTTTCAACGCTCTTTCAACGCGGATTCTTCTCTTTCAACGCTCATATCTCAGTCAATTTTGTTCGGATCGACTTGAAATTTTCAGGACATATTCTCAGATACTTATACTTCAAAAAAATGCAATAAAAAAAATCGATTTTTTCAAAATCGCAAGTGGGGGTAACCCCTTAACGCTGATCCCGGGTTTTTCCTGCGCGAAACTCGTCTCCCGGATTTTCTCGCGATCTGCTGGGGCCGAAGGGACGCGAGGTGCACCCTGACGAAGGGGGATGAAGAGAGCCCTGCGGTTCTCGCGGCCGAACAAAGGGCCGACAGCCTCGCCGACGAGATTATTTTCTCTCTCTCTCTCTCTTTCTCTCTCTCTCTCTCTCTCTCTCTCTCTCTCTCTCTCTCTCTCTCTCTCTCTCTCTCACCCCTGGTCGTACTCGAGGCAAGCTAGATATCGCTGCACTCGCAGCACCGACGCCCAAAATCATCAATTAAACTTTCCGATGCTCGAATTGACGCGATTCGGGGGTTCTCCCCTGGTTCCTGCCGGGTTCGTTTCCCCCCGCGTCTCAACCTCGGAGTCGCGCGACCAGCCACCCCGAGCGAAAGCTCTCCCCCCCTCTTCGTGGACGTCTCACGGAGCTTGCCAACTTTAAGGGCTCGGAACGCCCAAATTTGGCCTTTGAATCGCGCAACTCGTGGCCTTTTTGGTCATCCGAGGGTCAATGCCAATTCGTAAGGGCTGCTTCGTGCGGAACGAGAAGATTTTTCAGTTGTCGGTCAAATAACATTATTATATTTTATTATATTTTTAAATATTATATTATATTTCAATATATAATATATTAAAATATAATATAATGATTAAATTGTATTATTAAATAGTAATATTATATTGTATTATATTATTTTATATTATACCATACTATATCATATTGTTATATTACAATATATCGTATTTTTTGACATCCGAGGGTCATTGCCAATTTGTAAGGGCTGCTTCGTGCGGAACGAGAAGATGTTTCAGTTGTCGGTCAAATAAAAGAATTATATTTTATTATATTGTATCATATTATATTATATTATACCATGCTATATCATATTATTATATTACAATCCATTGTATTTTTTGACATCCGAGGGTCAATGCCAATTTGTAAGGGCTGCTTCGTGCGGAACGAGAAGACTTTTCAGTTGTCGGTCAAATAACATAATTATATTTTATTATATTTTTAAATATTATATTATATTTCAATATATAATATTTTTAAATATAATATAATAATTAAATTGTATTATTAAATAGTAATATTATATTGTATTATATTATACCCTACTATATCATATTGTTATATTACAATATATCGTATTTTTTGACATCCGAGGGTCATTGCCAATTTGTAAGGGCTGCTTCGTGCGGAACGAGAAGATTTTTCCGATGTCGGTCAAATAAAAGAATTATATTTTATTATATTGTATCATATTATATTATATTATATCATGCTATATCATATTATTATATTACAATACATTGTATTTTTTGACATCCGAGGGTCAATGCCAATTTGTAAGGGCTGCTTCGTGCGGAACGAGAAGATTTTTCAGTTGTCGGTCAAATAACATTATTATATTTTATTATATTTTTAAATATTATATTATATTTCAATATATAATATATTAAAATATAATATAATAATTAAATTGTATTATTAAATAGTAATATTATATTGTATTATATTATTTTATATTATACCATACTATATCATATTGTTATATTACAATATATCGTATTTTTTGACATCCGAGGGTCATTGCCAATTTGTAAGGGCTGCTTCGTGCGGAACGAGAAGATGTTTCAGTTGTCGGTCAAATAACATAATTATATTTTATTATAATGTATTATATTATATTATATTATATCATGCTATATTATATTATTATACTACAATACATTGTATTTTTTGACATCCGAGGATCAATGCCAATTTGTAAGGGCTGCTTCGTGCGGAACGAGAAGATTTTTCAGTTGTCGGTCAAATAACATAATTATATTTTATTATACTTTTAAATATTATATTATATTTCAATATATAATATATTAAAATATAATATAATAATTAAATTGTATTATTAAATGGTAATATTATATTGTATTATATTACATTATATTATACCATACTATATCATATTGTTATATTACAATATATCGTATATTTTGACATCCGAGGGTCAATGCCAATTTGTAAGGGCTGCTTCGTGCGGAACGAGAAGATTTTTCAGTTGTCGGTCAAATAACAGAATTATATTTTATTATATCGTATTATAGTATATTATATTATATCATACTACATTACATTATTACATTACAATATATTGTATTCTATTGTATTATATTATATTAGACTATATCATTGTATATTTAATAAAATATACAATAAACATTTGTAACTACAATATTTAACCATCCAAAGTAACTTCAACGCTAAAATATATTTCGTACACGTATATCATATGTTTTTCACCAAAATTTCCACCCCCCATGAAATCGATAATTTATTCGACAAGTCGACGACAAAAGATTTTTAATTAAGTTGACGAATAAAACGGGTTTCTTTTTTTTCTGTTTATGCTCAAACTGCGTCGATTCGAAATTAATTTATTCTTCGCATGCACTTCCGGGGCCGAAGCACCCGAAGAAGAGAAACCTGGTGGGACATTTGAACGGACCGGCGGTCGCGGAACGGCCCATATTATTCTATAAAATGTGTAGGATGCTACTAGACAGCCTGACTGCGCTGTTCGGCGCATGACCCTCGCTCTCGACACACACACACACACGCACGGAAAAATACTCAATTTATATATGCACCCCATTCAACGAGATGAGTATTGAGAGAGTACGAGGAGCTCTCTTTCTCTCTCTCTCTCTCTCTCTCTCTCTCTCTCTCTCTCTCTCTCTCTCTCTCTCTCAGAGAGAGAGAGAAAAACGATATCGAGTCCAGTACCAATTTATGCACCTCGGCGTTTGTTACGTTACGGAGAGTATACAGAGAAAAGTAAAGGGCGAGGGAGAGGAAGAAGATTTTTGTTAGGATGCAAACGTGAAGCTGTCGATAATCTCAGTTCTCGCTTAACGTACAAACATATATATATATATATATATATATATATATATATATATGTGTGTGTGTGTGTGTGTGTGTGTGTGTGTGTGTGTGTGTGTGTGTGTGTGTGTGTGTGTGTGTGTGTGTGTGTGTGTGTATATATGTGTGTGTGTGTTCTTTATTTATTCATTTATATATATATATATATATATAAATGAGTAAAAAAGTTGAAAGCTGTTGTGTAAAATCTTTTGTTCATCTCTTCCTCCTTCCCCCTTCGCCCTTCCTTCGACCCTTAATCCCGATGTCCTTGTGCCAATATTTTCACATCGGAAAACACAAGCAAGAGCATTAAAAAGTCGATGAATTGAAAACATTGGAGTTCACTGGGTTCGTACAAAAAATTATTCGAGAGAGAGAGAGAGAGAGAGAGAGAGAGAGAGAAGGATTCTCCTCACAATCGGTACCACACCAGTAATTAGTTTTCCAAAAAATTGAAATTCTTTTACGAGCATTTTGGGACCAATCAAGAGTATAAAAAATCGGTGTGCCATTTTTATCAGCTGGGGGTGCCTTTTTTGGGAACCGGAATTTTCGATAAAAAAATTTTCTCGCGAACTTGGGTGACAGAATTTTTGCGCCATTCACGAGATGTGATGAAAGCTCTGCGAGGATGTGGAACTGGGGAAAATGGCGGAAAATGTAATGGCTGACGGTGGTGGTCGGACGTATAGAGAGAGAGAGAGAGAGAGGAGTTAGGGAGGCTGTGCTCTCGGTCTCTCCCAGCAGCAGCAGCAGCAGCAGAGAGAGAGAGGATGAGGTAAAAGGGATCGATGCTTCGAGGCAGCCGCGTTGGTGAACGTCACGAGTGAGGGCTTTCTATTACATTTTCCGTCGAGGTGGCAGGCTGTAACGGGCACAGGGGTGAGTCCGCACACCGTTCAGCGGAGTACACCCGTGGACCACCCCTATACATATGTATATACCTTTTGCGCAAGTAGAAGGGCTCGAGGTACCATTTTCTGTGGCTATTGAGTCCGAGCTTGGTACGCCCTTTTGGTTGTCAGATGACCGTGCGCAGGGAGAGGAAGGGAGAGGGAGGGAGAGCGAGGAGAGAGGGCGACGGAGGGAAGAGGGATGAGGTTACCTACGAGGCGAATAATTTTTACGTTCCCGGTACCGAGGGAGTGTACCAGGAGAGAGAAAAAAGGGCTGATGGGGAGGAGTACTATGGATTGTTCCGTACGAAAACGTACATGTGGTTGGGAGGGCAGACACTTTGGAATTCTCTTTCACCTCCTCTCTTTTTCCTCCTCCTGCTCTTGTTTCATTTTTCTCTTCCTCCTTCCTTTTTCGCTCTTCCCTCCCGGTTCCCTTTTATTTCTCTGGTCCTCTTCCTTGTCACTTTTCTTTCTCTCGTTCGCCTCCTCCTCCCTTTCCTCGCCCGCCCTTCCTTTGCCTCCTCGCTTTCGCTCTCCTCTCGTTTCTTTTTCCCTTTCCCTTCCTCCTCCCTTTTCTTCGTCTCGTTCTCCTCCTCCTCCCTTTTTCTTTCTCCCTTTCCCTTCCACCCTTTGATTCCTCTCGTTCTGTCACTTCTCCCTTTTCATGCTCCCTTTCTCGCCCTCCTCCCTTCCCCTTGCAGCTCGCACTTCCTCCTCCTTTTTCTTCCCCTCCCCTTTCTTTGTCCCTTTCGCTTCCCTCTTTCTACCCCTCCCATCCTGCCCCTTACAACTCCCTCTTCCTCCTTCCTTTTCTTTCTCTCTGTCCCTCCACGTTTTCCTTCTCTCCTCCCCCTCCACCTTTTTCCTTTATCCCTGTCCCTCCCTCGATCTCTCTTCCTCTTCCTCATCCCTTCGCCTCCTCCCTGCCTCCTTCTTTCCCTTTTTATCTTTGCCCTCCCCTGCACCGGACGGCCGCGTCCTCGCGCCCTCTCCCCCTCTCGCCACTCAACTTCATCCCTATCGGCTATATCGTCGTACAGGTTGGGTTTAGGGGGTGTGTTTGGTCCGGGAGCTCTAGGCGCTGATGCTGTATTGATCCGTTCTGGGAGCCACGAGCTCCACCGCCACCCCCTACCAACCGCCTCCCGCGTCTCTCGCTCTCCCGCGCGCGCGGTCCATACAGGCAGGCGGAGGGTTGCCACGGCAACTCTGCCTGCTTCTCCCGCTGTACTACATCAACCCTCCACCCCCTTCCGTCGCCGACGATTCCACCCCCTCCGCCCTTACCTCCTCCCTCATCATCTCCCTTTTTCGCGTCGTATATATATATATATATATATATAGGCTTGCTGCACGAATCTACGCTTCCAGCCCCAGCCAACCCCTATTTTGCCACCCTAATCTCTCTCTCCCTCCCCCCCCCCCCTTCTCTCTCTCTCTCTCCTTGTGCCATCCGCAAGCCCCAAATGTTCTGTCGCTCCGTCCTTTTTCACGGAAACGAGAAAAGCGTGCACCCCTAAACCTAAACGAAAAGCTCTTTCCTCTCCCTCTCCCTCTCTCTTTGGCTTCAACCTTCTATGTTTTTCTTTCTTTTTGCCCTTCATTCCTTGTTTCTCCGTCGATATTTTTGCGTTCGTATGTGGACATTTTCCTGAGTGCAACTGTATGTGCTTTGGTATAAGCTCACCCCCACCCTCTCTCTCTCTCTCTGTCTCTTTGCCGCTTTCCTCAGTGCTCGAGCACCCTTTATCGATATCATCGTCTTCGCTTCCGGCAGAAATTCACGTACAACGAACCGCTGGAGTTCATATGATCATTGGGGTTGTTTGGGTTTGGGACTTTCGGATACTACGTATATATGTGTATGTCTATTTTTTCTTAATTTTCTTTGGGATCCTACGAATTGGCGAAGAATGCCAGAAAATAGCAAAATAATTTTCCACGGATAAGGGTTGAAAAAATGTTTATTGGCGATCTGCAGAACATGAATATGGCGGCCAGATGGAGAATTGGGACAACATCGAGTCGATGATAAACACCGGGGTCCCTTGGTGCACCAATTATTAATGCCGAAGCATTCCACCCTCCCCCACCCCTCCCTTTCCGACCGACCCAGGGTTTTGAGGCTCCCGAATAACCCCCTAACGTACATTTCTCTCCCCCAAAATGTCCCGAGGGCTGCTGCGCCTTCTCTGTCAATTTATTTGATCACGAAAAGCAAACTTCTCGATGTACGCCCGTAGTCGGGTCCCGGGAGCATTTCGAAATTTTGCTGTTTGAGGAACGAGAGAGGCGAACGAGAAATCGACGAGGAAAGATTCTCGCTCGAAGATGGTCGCGAAAAAAAGAATTGTTTTTTCTTTGGTACGCCATGAAGTTAAATATTTAAGACAAGGGGGTGAAAAAAATGAGGGGGGTGAAACTTATTGACGGGGGGTGTTTTTTTTAGTTTTGGTATTGTATGGAATTTTTAGATTTTGTGATTAGTTTGTTTGGGTTTGTTTGTTTCATCATTTTTTCGTTTTTTAGTAATTTTTAATTTTATCTGGTGATTTTTATTTTTCCACAATTTATTTTAGTTTTTCTTTTGTTTTGCAATGGTTTTTTTTTAATTATTATTTTATTCTGTAGCAGACTTTTTATTTGACAATTTTTGAGGGGGGTGAAACTTATTGACGGGGGGTGTTTTTTTTAGTTTTGATATTGTATGGAATTTTTAGATTTTGTGATTAGTTTGTTTGGGTTTGTTTGTTTCATCATGTATTCGTTTTTTAATAATTTTGGAATTTATTTGGTGATTTTTATTTTTCCACAATTTATTTTAGTTTTTCTTTTGTTTTGCAATGGTTTTTTTTAAATTTATTATTTTATTCTTTAGCAGACTTTTTATTTGACAATTTTTGAGTATTTTGAAAATTCATTTGTTTCATAATTTATTCGTTTTTTAAAAATAATTTTCAAATTTGTTTGGTGATTTTTATATTTCTATAATTTATTTTAGATTTCTTTTTGTTTTGTGGTGGTTTTTTTTTAAATTTATTATTAAATTGGGTTTTCCAACGGATTTATATTATTTTATTAATTTATACCTGGTACTTTTTGAATTTTTATTCTGTAGTAGACCTTTTATTTGGCAAGTTTTGAGTATTTTGAAAATTCGCCACGCTCTTTGCTGCTCGTAGACGAAAACGAAGCTGACCAGATTTCGAATCGTCGCGTGATCCATGGGGAGAGAAGGCTGACGATTCACACACACGCACATGCACGTGACAGATGGGTCGAACAATGGCGAAGTTGTTCTCTCTTCTTTCGAGGGATGCCCATTTTGATTTCGGGCGGCGACAATCGCGTATGCGTGATCATGCACACCTACAGGCTATTCCACGCGAATCAAAAAGTCGTTAATAGCAACAAAAAAATCATCCAAAAAATCCACCCAAAGAAAAAAAACCTCATTAATCTTTCTGCATAAGAAATTATTTTTTTCTCATTGCAATAATTGTTTTCAACAAATTTCCTGTCGCATGGAAAAAAAAATTTCACGACATTTCTTTTCAAATCTCTATATATAAAAGGCAAAGTCCCGACTGACTGATTGACTCGTCATCGCTCAGCCCAGACCTCTAAATGCAGAAACGTGAAATTTGGAGGGCATGTTGATTTTATCATGTATGCACCATTCGAGAAGGGCTTTTTTGAAAATTCAACCCTTAGGGGGAGGCAGGGGTGGCAAAGTTTGTATGGAAATTTAAAAAAACATCTGGTCGAATTTATTTGAAATTTGGTATTCGTGCTTTTTGACACAATTGATAAAATACGTATTTTTAGCGTTTTTCGAAATTCAACCCCCAAAGGAAAGGCGGTGGCAACGTTTGTACGGAAAATGTGAAAAATCGAGTCAAATTTACTTGAAACCCAAACAAATTTACTTGAAATTTAATTGTAACTGCTCCCAGACACAATTAATGAAATTCCAGTGTTTTTAGAAATTTAATTCTTAAGGGCTTACCCCCACTTGCGATTTTGAAAAAATCGATTTTATTTATTGCATTTTTTTGAATTATAAGTTTCTGAGAATATGTCCTGAAAATTACAAGTCGATCCGAACAAAATTGACTGAGATGTGAGCGTTGAATAAGAAGAATCCGCGTTGAAAGAGCGTTGAAAGAGAAACTTTAAACGCGTTTTTCTCAAAATGGCATTTCTGAAGTCGGTGACCAAGATTACTCGAACACTAATGAACCGATCTTCTTGAAATTTTGCAGGCTTATTTAATACATAAAAATGTAGTCTTTAATCGTTCGATTTTGTTTTTCGAAAAAAAATGGCCGTTTTATAGCCAAAAAACGGCCGTTTTTTTCGTTAAAATCGAACCATCAACTTTGACTGTCCGCCATTTTGTGAAAAATGAATATTTTTTAAAATCCTTCGATTAAAGACTAGTTTATACTTATATTTGACTAAATCCATCCGCATTTTTTTTTTCAGATGATCCACTTCGCCGCAATGTTGGTCACCGCAAACCGTGTATATAAAAACATTATTTCATTGACGGCCATTTGCCACTAAACAATGTAATATTTTTCAATAAAAAAAATTACTGAAAGTTCTTCAAGATGTGTTCTTTAAGATGGTATATTGATCGATTAAAAAAGTTTTGTAGTTTTTTTTTTTAATTCATGAAAAAGGCCTTTTTTTGCGCTACAAGTGCGGGTAACGCCTTGAGGGAGAAAGGGGGTGGCAAAATTTGTATGGATAATAAAAAAAAATCTGGTCACAAAATTTACTTAAAAAAAGCCAAACCCAAACTCAAACAAACCAAAAAAAATTGGTCGCCAGATTTACTTGAAACTTAGTATTAATTCTCTTCAACACAATTAATCAAATACGTATTTTAGTGTTTTTCGAAATTCAACCCCTAAACGAAATGGGGTGGCAAATTTTGTACGGAAAATAAAAAAAATCGGGTCAAAATTACTTGAAACTTCTGGCAATCACATTTAAATTATTCCCTAAAAATGCAAACGCAAAAAAGAGCGAAAAAAAATTTCCCCGCATTCCGCTAAGCTTTTCAGCATTTTTTCTAAATTCTTTATTATTTCTTCCGAGTTTATCCGCGATCAGGCGACGCCGCGAGAAAAAAGATTACGACCCAGAGTCGTTCGAATTCGTGCGAAATCCCCCACGGGGCGATTCAGCTGATTCCGGCAACCCTCGCCAGGTTCCTATTGACCAGAACTCTACCGATACCCTCCTACGTGTCCCCGGAGATGCCTTTTCTTATTTCACCTTTTTTCCTTCACTCTATTCACGATTCTCCAATTGCCTGACCCGAACAGACCCAAACAACTTTTCAACGCTGCAGAATTTGGGTAAATTTGATTTCGGAATACCAGGCGCAATTTTGTACGGAAAATAATAATTTGACAGTAGTGTACGGGGATTTGTGTTATCTGGGAACGGGTTGGAATGTGCCAGCTTTCGATCGGACGGGCCTAGGGAATTTCTGTGGATCTGGGGGATTTTTTCAATATTGGGGATGTTGGTCTGGCTTGAATTGAAGCCAGCGGTGAAAAATGATTTAAGATATATTGTTATAGCGAGGAAAGAAAAGATTACTCAGTGGACCGAAAATCGTTTTGGGTCGTCGTATATATATTTTTTGAGAACCTGAAAAATATGAAATTTTGTATTTTACATGTAATCAATTTGATTACATTATTAATTTCTATATTATATTTTTTTAATATTAATTAATTCTACATTTTATATTTTTATATTTTGAAAATATCGTATACAAATTAATCAATTCATAAAATAAAAATATATAAAATCTCAAATCTTGCATTTAAGGCGATACCCCCACTCGTAGCGCAAAAAAAGGACTTTTTCATGAATTTTTTTTAAAGAAAACTACAAAACTTTTTTAATCGATCAATATACCATCTTAAAGAACACATCTTGAAGAACTTTCAATAATTTTTTTATTGAAAAATATTACATTGTTTAGTGGCAAATGGCCGTCAATGAAATAATGTTTTTATATACACGGTTTGCGGTGACCAACATTGCGGCGAAGTGGATCACCTGAAAAAAAAAATGCGGATGGATTTAGCCAAATATAAGTATAAACTAGTCTTTAATCGAAGGATTTTAAAAAATATTCATTTTTCACAAAATGGCGGACAGTTAAAGTTAATGGTTCGATTTTAACGAAAAAAAACGGCCGTTTTTTGGCTATAAAACGGCCATTTTTTTTTCGAAAAACAAAATCGGCCCTTCAAAGACTACATTTTTATGTATTAAATAAGCCTGCAAAATTTCAAGAAGATCGGTTCATTAGTGTTCGAGTAATCTTGGTCACCGACTTCAGAAATGCCATTTGGAGAAAAACGCGTTTAAAGTTTCTCCTTCAACGCTCTTTCAACGCGGATTCTTCTCTTTCAACGCTCATATCTCCGTCAATTTGGTTCGGATCGACTCGAAATTTTCAGGACATATTCTCAGATACTTGTACTTCGAAAAAATGCAATAAAAAAAATCGATTTTTTCAAAATCGCAAGTGGGGGTAACCCCTTAATAGATTTGAGAAAAAATATATATACGACGACCCAAAATGATTTTTGGTCCACTGAGTAATATTTTTTTCCTCGCTAACAAAAGCATATAAAAAATACTTTCTTATCGGTGGAAATAGAATCGAAAGGAGTAACATATTTGCGAATTAATTGGGCCGTCATTCTGTGAATATAGCTCCGAGAGTCTAAGATAGAGAGACAGAGAGAGGGAGAGGGAGAGAGAGAGAGAGAGAGCCGAAAAGTCTCGGGATTCTAAACTCGTCACTCGCGTCTCGTTGCATTAACCAAAAGTGAGATATCCCGATCTCTCAGTAATTATTCGCGTCTACGTTTTATTTCGAGCCGCTCATCGATCGAGTGACGATTCTCTTGACCGCGGGGCACTTCGGTATTTTTCGCTCGTTTTTTCCCATGGCGTAGCAATTTTTTTTCATATTTTCGCCTGAATTTTTTTTTTGCCGTCGTTTTTCGGAAAACGAGAATTTTTGAATTTTTTCATCGAGGAACGACCAATTTCGGCTTCCGAGCACTTTTAAGTGAGAATAAAGAATTATTACTTATCCGGGCAGCGATAATCGTCCGTTTCGGTAAGTGTCGGTATGTTACCATCAGATGGTAAGTGGTTACCGGCAAAGTCGCCCGTTGATCAACCCTTAACCCTTTCGACAATGGCACCGTAAAAAAAAAGAATTTCCAGTTCCCGGACACGGGTTACCAAAAAGGACGATAAATTCGAGATTTCGAAACTTCTCGTCCTTTTCAACCCCCCATAAGACCGACGGTCGATAATAGAGGGATCTTTCCGAAGGTTGTCCGATGCGACGCGAGGGTTCGCAAGGATCATCCGGGTCCACCATCTGTCGGCGTGACGCCCCAACCGGGAGAGCGCAAGGAACGGGGGTAGGCGTCTAGGGGTAGCGCGACAGGGCGCAGGACACCCCCGACCAAGTGCGTGTATACGTGCGCTCGCACTCGGCTGCGGCCGTTTCCGCTCCCTCTCTCTCTCTCTCCCCCCGTTTAATTTATTTAATTAACGAGAAAAAAAAGTTGCTCCCCAAATCAAGTTTTTTCCAAAAAAAAATCGTAAAATACCTCGCGACGTTCAGCGAAAAAAACAAAACGACCTGCGAAAAAAGGAAGCTGGAGGACTGGGGAGAAGTATTTTCACGCAAAGATTCGACTGGACAATTCGCTTTGTCAGAGGGATGCTGGAATAAAATGGCTGTGATTTGCGGTCCACCGTAGGTCCTTGCGAAGTGACGTATCGAATCTCTCCCTCTTTCGCTTTTTTTTTTACACATGGAAATCAGCGTTCGATGTGACGGAATTTTTTATTCCTCTCGAAGAGATTTTTCGTGATCGAAATTATCCATTTGTGCAATGGCTATCTACGCTTTGGTACGTAAAAAAAATTAAAACGGAAATAAAAGACGAAAGGGAAGAATATCAAGAGATGAGTTGATGGGAGGACGAAATAACTGAACATCCGGCGTGATATTGGGTAAATTAATAATTAAGGTAATGTCACGATTTATGTATATTTATATTTTTTGAAATAATATATATATATATATATATATATATATATATATATATATATAATACTGTGAAGGATTTTTCTGCAAAATAAATAAGTAATTGAATAAATGAATAAATAAATAAATAAAATACATAACGTATCATAATGGAAATAATTTATGCTCATATACATATAAAATTTAATTTATTAAGTACCGTAAAATCTTTTCAAAATTAATTTTCACTTTTTCGCCAATCAATGTTTTCAAAATCAATATACATATTTATTTATATACCGTAAATATTTCTATTTTCCATCTTTCAATTTATGAAAATATACACAAATTATTTCACTATTTCTATCGTCTAGATTTTAATTACAATATGTCTATATTTTCAATAAACTGTATCGAACAATGTATTTCCAGGATTAATCGAAGGAGCCCACAGACGCACGAGAGAAAGGAAATTAATCGGACTGTTTCAAATTCCCCACCACCGCGGTCCTAATAACTGGACGAAAAAAAAAAAGAATCGAAATACGAAAATGCGTTCTTACGACGGTGAGAGCAGCTCGGGAGACGAGGAAGATCGCAGAGAACCGGAGGCACATTTGAATCCTGGCTCCTGGCAGAGGCCGGGCACGCATCCGACTTGGGCATGGGAACATCGTAACACCGTAAGAATACATGATTTTTCACTCGCGTTTGAGATGGACGGTTCTTTTCCAAATAAAACTGCTAATTAATTAATTCAAATATGTCACGACCATAAATTGATAATAAAAATGAACGTTGACAACAATAATATCATACGAATAATTGATAATTTGATAATTGAATTGACAAATGAATAAATTGATAATTGAATTGACAAATGAATTAATTGATAATTGAATCGACAAATTGATTAATTGATAATTGAATTAATTTATCCATCAATTATAAAAAAGACATCCAACAAATATGAATAAACGCTTGACATAAATATTAAGACAACAATCAATGACATATCTGCAATAATTCATTGAATTATTCCGATAATCATTTTTCTCGAAAAGCAGCCGAGGGAATTAAAAAATAGTAATATCGTATTTAAAAAATCGTAGGAATTTTTTCCAGTACGATAAAAAAAGGGTTTACCCATTTTTTTCATTTTAATTTTTTTTTTCATTACAGCACCCCCTACCCCCGCAGGGAAATTCGGTACTCGAAAATATGGCGTATTCAGCCCCGAGTGGCTCGCATCCGGGAATAACGGGGCCGTCGGGTGGTTACTCGTCGGGTGACCATCCCCAAACAACCCCCGGCAGGAGAACCCCTTTGGGAGCGGTGGGCCTCGGTGGATTTTATTTTCAGCAACAAGCTCAGCCTCACGCCTCCTCGAGCGCGTTGTCCGACGAGAATAGACCGGATCAGGAGAGGTAAAATTTAATGACAACAAATTAATAATAAATAATAATATTAATGATAAAAAATAATATTAATAATAAATAATATTATTAATAACAAATAATAATATTAATAATAAATAATAATATTAATAATAAATAATATTATTAATAATAAATAATAATATTAATAATAAATAATAATATTAATAATAAATAATATTATTAATAATAAATAATAATATTAATAATAAATAATAATGTTGATGATAATAATAATATTTAATTTCCAACACAGGCCAGGAGCTTCGAGACTGAATTGCCCACCGAAATCGAAAAGCACGCGGCAAGGGAAGAGCGTACGTTTGAACATAAACGCGAGGGAGCGCAGGAGAATGCACGATCTCAACGACGCCCTGGACGAGCTGCGATCGGTAATTCCTTACGCGCACAGCCCGTCGGTAAGGAAACTCTCGAAAATAGCCACTCTCCTGCTAGCCAAGAATTACATTCTCATGCAAGGTACGTTGCTCCCGAACTTACCATCTCTCGGTCTTTCTCAAATCACTTTCCTAATTCATACTTTCGATCGGTACATCAGTTATTTAATTTTTCAATTTTTTAATTTCTTTTTCTACAATGAAATTTTTTTTTTAATTTCTGAAATGATTTTCAGTAACTTATCATTATTGGAAAATATTGGGAATTATTCTCAGTTATTTCGATTTGGTTTAGAACGGTTAGAATGATTTTTGGTAATTTACAATGATTTTGAAATGTTTCGTCATTTTTAGTAGATGAAAATTAGTTTAGAATGTTTGGGATAATTTTTAATGAATTCAAACTATTTTTGAATGTCTGAAATAATGTTCAACAATTCAAAATGTTTTTTTACCATGTGAACATTGTTTTACAACGTTTATAATTACTTAATAATTTAACGTCAATTTTTATAATTATTTTTTAATAATAAAACAACCTCCAGCTTCCTGCATCATTTTTGTATGGTTTTTTTTCTATTTAGAAAAACGCGGCCTGGATTCACGATTATCTTTTAGTAGACCTATATTTCTATACCTTTCTACACATCTCTCTCTCTCTATCTCTCTCTCTGGCACAAAAGTAACTACATTTCTCTTGCCTCTCTCTCTCCTACGAAGGAAACGCGTTGGAAGAGCTAAGGAGGGTCATAGCGGTACTTCAATCGCCCCATGCTCACACGACCGCTCTACCACCGACTCCGGTCTCTTACGATCTGCTTCAAGGCTTCCCGGGCAAATTGTTCCAGGGCGTTCACGATTTGCCTGGCGAGAGTACGACGGGAGGTGCGCCTGTGGACGGGACAGGTACGGGCGGAGACTCCAATTGAACGACGCAAGGCCCGAGCACTCTGCGAGCGTGCTCGAATTCCGGCTAAGTTCGCAATAATAACGTATAAGATAAATCCTTTTTTTTCGCAACTGATGAAAGTACTAGATTTTTAAGTGTCGAATGCCACAATTATCTAGATATAAGCAACGATACACTTATCGGGAGATAACTATCGCGAGTTAATTATTCTCGGATAATTATTCGGCGATATCTTGGGGTTATTATATGGAGATAATCATCTAGCGATAATTATCTGGAGGTAATTATCTAGACATCTGGACATTCTGTATTATCTGGAGATCATTATCTGAAGTTCATTATCTAGAGATCATTACCTGGAGATCATTATCTGGAGATCGTTATCTGGAAATTGATATCTGCAGGTCATTATCTGGACATAATTATCTGAAGATGATTATCTGAAGATGTTTATCTGGAGATGATTATCTGGAGATGATTATCTGAAGATGTTTATCTGCGGATCATTATCTGGAGATGTTTATCTGGAGATGATTATCTGGAGATGATTATCTGGAGATGATTATCTGGAGATGATTATCTGGAGATGATTATCTGGAGATGATTATCTGGAGATGATTATCTGGAGATGATTATCTGGAGATTATTATCTGGAGATGATTATCTGGAGATGATTATCTGGAGATGATTATCTGTAGATGATTATCTGGAGATGATTATCTGTAGATGATTATCTGGAGATGATGATCTGGAGATGATTATCTGGAGATTATTATCTGGAGATGATTATCTGCACATGATTATCTAGAGATGATTATCTGGAGATGCTTATGCGGAGATGCTTATCTGAAGATGATTATCTGGAGATGATCTGGAGATAACCTACTAGAAATTATTATGCGCAGATAATTGTCTAGAGAATTTTTCCGGAGTTAATTATTCAGAGATTATTATCTGAATATGATAATCTACAGACAATGTAAATAATCTGTAGATGCAATCTCCAGATAATTATCTAGAGCAATGAAGAAAGTCGCGAAAGATTGCAACTTCGCCGAAAAAATACGAACTAAAAATCAATCGCGCGAACGAAAAGAAGCAAAAAAAGAAAAAAAAATATGGGGTACGAGAATTCTCGAATCCTCTTCGTCCAAAAAACACGATAGTCAATATAGCATGTGATACGTGCCAGATCCGCTAGTCATATTTACATTTACGCGTACATACATATATATATATATATACATAACTCGAGCGACTCTTAGATCTATATATAATAATAATTTATTTATATACACAAACACTCACACTCATTCCTCGCGGCAATTTTTTTACCACGCCAGGGAGAACAATTATCGAAAAAGAGATACAAAAAAAATCAAAGTGCGGCGATTATGGGAATTAAAAGAACGAGGAGTAGTGAAAACGTCGATGAAGACGACGATGATTATTCGTCGTTTACAAGAAAAAATCAACGTCCACGTACAGGACTGATAGAACTGGAGCAATAACCAAAGCTATTTACAAAATAAATTGCAAATGTTGTAACGAAAAAAAAGTACTGAAAGTATCAAATATGTAAGGAAAAAAAAGATAAAATTGCTTTCCATCGCGAAAGCATCGAAAGTATCTAATAAATATATATACACACACAGAAATGGCGAAAAAGGTGCACACAATTTAGCGAATTTACTGCCAAACTGTTTGTCAAACATGCTTTTTGATTTTTTTCCGCAAGTTTATTCAACTTTTTGTCAAATGCATTTTGTTTTCATACAAATTTCATTCAAAATCGACTTCTAAAATAAACATTCAAATGAGAATTATGAAATTTTGATCGTAATATTCATAATAATTACGGGAAGTGTGAGGCTCGAAAAAAAAAATACCCAGCGGAAAAAAAATACGACGAAGAAAATGCATGCAGTTCGGAGTATCGAAAAAATTGATATTCGAAAAAATATTTTTTGGAACACTCCTCGTCGAAAAATTCCAATAAGTGTGGGCAATTTTTTCCCCAGTCGTACATACACGGTGTTCTGTTACAAATGGATAATCCTGCAACTGTCGATAGGTCGGATGATGTCCTACTATATGCTGAAATTTCAGTTCATTAAAACTCCCACGGTTTTCGAGATAAAAATCTTCTGCTTTTGGTTTTTCGTATGCCATTTCTCCAAATGATAACTTCCATTGACCCGGTTTTTTAAAAAATACTCTTGGTTATTTGTGTTATCTGGAACAGTCTTTTTTTTTATCTTAAATGTTGAGGAAACTTTATGAAAAAAGATCCTATGCAGAATTTTCGTACAAACCAATTCGAACATCTGACTTTGCGGTGTAAAAAATATGTACAACGAATACCGTGCCAATTACTTTAAAAAGTTGCTTAGTCGTCGATCCATATCATTTGGCTTTTTAAAATGGTTTTTTTTTTTCAAAAAACAACATAAAGCCGAAAATCTCGAAAAACCGTGGGACGTTTACTAAACTGGAATTCCAGCATAGAGTGGGACATAATTTGACCTATCGACAGATGCAGGTGTCCATTCATGACGGGACACCCTATATATATATATATATATATATATATATATATATATATATATATATATATAGCCACCCAAAATAACTCGGTAATTATCAACGTCACAAAAAAATGTCCCAGACAAAAGTTGTACGGTGTCAAGGGCCCATTAAATGACCCCCAAAATTATTCTACACAAATAAATTATTTATTATTCATACAATCAAAATTATTTTATGCAAATAACTAATGCCAAAAATAAATGAATTAAAGAAAAATAAATGATTCCAACCAAAGAATCAAAATACGAAAACAATCAATTCAAATTGTAAAATATGAGCAATCAAACACAATTACTTTCAACTAGAGAGCCAACGTCAAAACAGCTTTATTCAAACCAAAACAAACCCAAACAAAGTATAGAAAAAAAAAATGTTAATCTAAATTCGGAAGAATTCATTGAAAACGAACAAAAATTACCTTAACCCAAACAAACGAATTTTTTTTATTTCGGTGGAGGCGCCGAGGCACAGTGAATTTCACCTCCACTTTTTCAAACAGAATGGTACATTTTTTTCAACCATCTTGTGGAGCACCTCAAGCCGCATGAAAAAACATTAGGGGGTCAAAGTCGGTTTTGTCTGGAACATTTTTTTGTGACGTCGATAATTACCGAGTTATTTCGGCTGCCAGAGGTAACAGGGACACCCTGTATATATATATATATATATATATATATAATTTAACGATAATAAATATTACGTAGAAAAATAGGAGATTAACTTATAATGCTCAAATAAAGAAGTATATTTAAAAAAAAAATATTAAAAAATCGCTCGACGCTTTTTCAAGTGACATTTGAGCCCTCTGTCATTCCACGGCCCTAAGGGCAAAAGCTGTGTCTCGCTGTCAAATAATTCAGCCGAAAAGACAATTGCCTGCTATTGTCGCCACATTTGAATTTCCCGCCTGGCGATGAAGCCCAGCGGGAGGGGAGGACGTCCATTGCGGGGTCGTTCGAATCAATCCCGGCAGATGGCGTTCCGTTCAGTCGCTTCTCCTTCGAAAGCCGAGCCATTTTGCCCCCTCTCACGTTCTGGCTCATTCTCTCGCCCCCCCCCTCTCTCTCTCGCTCGCTCATTCGCTCTCTCTCTCTCTCTCGCACTCGGTGGAGAAAAACTTGGTCGTGTTTCGTTCGTGCTAGTGTCGTGCTGATGGTAGACTCTCGCTGCTGCGGCCCCAAGGCCTCCGTAATTTTTTTTATTTCTTCCTCCCTCGAAAAAATAATTGAGCAAATGTTGCAAAAATAATAATAATAATAACGAGGAGGTCTAAAAGGGAAAGGGCTGAAAAGGGAGGGGGAAGGGTGCCGCGTGTGACCGTGTCAAGGTGCTGATAAAACGTATTTCTCAAATTTGAACTTTTTTTTTTGAGTTTCGAAAAAAAAAAAACTGTTTCCAAATTTACCTACTCTCTCCCGGATCCTCGTGAACACGATGCAGCGTTCGTAAACTTTTCGAGACTCTCCGGGTATGTGTGTGTGTGAGTTTTTGTAACTCGCGCTATATTCGTCCCTCACACCCCCCCCCCCCTCGGTTTTCCCCTCTCGCGCTTTTTGCCGCTCTCGAACCCACGAGCAAATACGAAGAGAGAGAGACAGAAATATCGAAAAAATCGAAATTCGCAACGTCGTGTGGGACTTGAAAAAAAATGTGATTTTTGCTGATTCCTGTGTCGAGGGTGAGTACAATTTTTTTTTTTCCCGCGTTTCGAGAACGAATTCTCTCGACCGCCGGTGCTATTTAATTTTGCCTCGATAGTGCCCGAGAACGGGGAAAGGGGAGGGGCCAGGGGGGGGGGATAATACCGAACAGTGGCGTAGAACGCACGGAAATACTTCGCAAAGCTACCGCACGATTCGACTGGTGAGGAAAATACGTTCGGCCTCGAGGCAATTTTTGAGAGATTTTTGCCCTCTCGTCGGTGTGCCAAATGCGGTGGACTTTTTTTTTTCATAATTTTTCATTCGTCTTCGTAGTTGTTGGGAATTTTTTTTTTTTTTGGGATTTGGAATTTTGGCGATTTTTTTTGTCGAGAACAGTTTTGAGGTTCGGCAGGAGTGAGAAATTCCATGGGCTTTTTTTTGTGATTTTGGTTTTGAAAAAGTGGATTTTTAAATTTACATTGAGCTAGTTTTTGCATCGAAAAGAAGAAAAAAAAAATTGATTGTAACCTAACCCCTGGCTTTTACGTCACATCCTCTGACGATTTTATCTTGTTGACTCACACGATGAAGAAAAGGGATCGAAAAAATCTATAGATGTTGAGAGTAGAATCGCAAAATGTGCAAATTTATGGTGATTTTGATACTAGGAAACAGATTGGCGATCTTACACGTTTTCTGAACCCACTTGTCACATTAAAAAAATAAATTGAACGTAATTTATTTTAAAATTTATTTTATAAAAGTAATTAAAATATTATTGATTTATAAATTTATTTTATAAAAGTGAATTAAGCATTATTGATTTTTCAATTTATTTCATAAAAATGAGTCAAACATTATTGATTTTTCAATTCATTTTATAAAAATAAGTTAAACATTATTGATTTTTCAATTTATTTTATAAAAATACATTAGACATAATTGATACAAATGTTTTTAAAAATAACCTAGAGATAAGTGATTTTCAAAATTATTTTATACAAATGAATCATGCCAAAAATGAATGAATTAAAGAAAAATAAATTATTCCAGCCAAACAATCAAAATACGAAAACAATCAATTAAAATTGTAAAATATGAGAAATCAAAATACAATTACTTTCAACTAGAGAGCCAACGACAAAACAGCTTTATTTAAACCAAAACAAACCCAAACAAAGTATAGAGAAAAAAATATTAATCTAAATTCGGAAGAATTCATTGGAACCGAACAAAAATTACCTTAACCCAAACAAATTCAAACAATTAACAAAGCGTATCCATTATTTTTCCTATGAGACGGAAAAACATTATTGATTTTTAAATTTATTTTATAAAAATACAGATATAATTGATACAATTTTTTTTTCATACAACTTAGAAATAAGTGATTTTCAAAATTATTTTATACAAATAAATCAGGCCAAAAATAAATGAATTGAAGAAAAATAAATTATTCCAATCACAGAATCAAAATACGAAAACAATCAATCCAAATTGTAAAATATGAGCAATCAAAATACAATTACTTTCAACTAGAGAGCCAACGTCAAAACAGCTTTATTCAAACCGAAACAAACCCAAACAAAGTATAGAAAAAAAAACCATTAATCTAAATTCGGAGGAATTCATTGGAACCGAACAAAAATTACCTCAACCCAAACAATTAACAAAGCAAATCCGTTATTTTTCCTATGAGACGGAAAAACACAAAAAAAATATTATCGGAGTAATTGGAGTACAAAAACGAGAAAAAATCAATTCAAGAATAATTCCCATTTGAAATTGTCAATTGGAATTATCGCCTGGCACAAGATTTAAAAAGAATTCCCAAAATTATCGGTCTACTGAATGAATTTTTTTTTGTTTCGCTATACTTTCGTCCGATTTTTTTTTTTTGGAAAAATGCCATACGCCTGGTCGGTGTCTCTCGCGCCGTCTCTCTCGCTCTCTCGACGCCAATGTGCCGAGAGAGTATCGTGGCAGCAGCGAAGTTTCAACGACGAGAAACTCACGCTTGTGTTGCCGCGCGATTCGGCCCGAGTAAAATATGTATCTCTCTCTCTCTCTCTCTCTCTCTCTCTCTCTCTCTCTCTCTCTGTACGGCAGCATCATCGTGTCGGGTAAAGGAAACGCAGCAGTGAGCAGGGTAGCCTCGTTGCCAACGGATGAGAAAATATTTCCCTCTCCGAGACCCGTTGAAAAAACTCATTCGAAAGACCAACATATATATATATATATATATTATATTAACTAATGAGTAATAAAATAATATAATTTTGTTTGATTAATTAACTAACAATAAAATAAAATCCATTTTTCAAATTAATTAATTAACAATAAAAAGATATAATTATTTTCTCAACAAAGTAAAAAAAAACTCATTCGAAAGAGCATAACATATAATTTTTGTATTAATTAATAAGTAATAAAATAAGATAATTTTGTTTTATTAATTAATCAATAATGAAATAAGATACATTTTTTTTATTAATCATTTAATACAAAAATTATATTATTTTTTTTTCTTAAGAAAGTCAAAAAAGAAATTACATCTGGAATAACATTTCCGAGCCAATTTTCGATGCACCATCGTCGGTTGGAAAAGTCATCGATGCTCACGTGTGCGAAAGAGGACCACCCCCCCCCCCCCCCTAAAATGATTTCGGTGCAGCGGGGAAAAGGTGGAGGAAAGCAGGAAGAACTCTCGGTTATCGAACAACCGGAAGTGCATTTTCTTTGCCCCAACTCTCTTTCTCTCGGTTCCACGCAATCTCGCCCCGCAGCGTTTCGAGTTCTGAGGAAAGTCAGCAATGAGAATTGAAAGGTTATCACATTCGAAAACTTTCTGCACTCAAAAAAAAAAATACTCTGAAAGGAGAAATAAATAAAAATAAAACATGGTACTCGCAGCACAGAAGATAACTTGAAAAAAAAATGGCGTAAAGAATGTCAAAGAGGAAGCAAATTTAATGAATATTAATTATGCAAAGACTAGTAGCGAGAAAAACAAAAATTATAAAAGTTGAAAATTATTTTACTACGAGTTATAGTAAATTTACTTAAATCAGGAGCAAAATTATTATGTCGCCATTAAAAAAAAATTATTATATATGAGTGTGAGTGTATATCTATATATATCATATACATAATATACCAGATATTTCAACACACACAAATATATCTACTAGAGGTCGAAAACTTTCGGACACGTCAGATAATTGCAAAACTTTTGATTACTGGATAATTGCAAAATAATGTTAGAATAATATATATATATATATATATATATATATATATATATATATATATATATATATATATATATATATATATATATATATATATATATATATATATATATATATATATATATATAATATGAAATGAAATGAATTATATATAATTCATTTAATTTATTATTTTACGATGAAACTATATGGCTCTGTATGGTGACATATTATTCTAATATAATTTTCCAATTATCTAAAGTGATCGAAAGTTTTGCAATGTGAAGTGTCCGAAAACTTTTGACCGGTAGTGTATATGTATTATTATTACTACATCACATATAATATAATATAATGTGATATATCATATTAATTATATATAAATATATTTAAATCTGTATTATTAGTATTATATTGTATATATAATGTGATATAATACAATATATCATATATATCATATTAATAATATAATATAGCATATATGTTGATTATGTTGAAAAATTAGCAAATGAAATTGCTCGCACGTGCTCCCACGCTTGAAGCCATTGTACACATACGTCAGTGTAAAGCTCGCTGCGCGACACCGCGGGCGAGTACGTACAAAACGCGCAATAACGACACGTTACTTTACTCTCTCGTGTCGCCGTCGTTTTTTTTTCACTCGTCCTCCCATATTCCCCATGTATCATCTCTCATGGTGTTTATAAAGAAAAAACGAAGAAAAAAAAGAACAAAATTGACTTTGTGAGGAACTTTGGAAAAAAAAATGATCAGTAGCCGCTTTCGGAAATTCCGAGCGACGTTATTGTCCGATAGCGCGCCATGGACGCGCATGTTAGCGCGATTAAATACTCCATCCGTGTCTGGATCGCTCTGTGACGTCGCGTACCTCCGGTAATCTTATCTAATCGAATTATCACCGGATTATTAAAAGAACGAGTTGGAGAGGGTGTCCATTGATGACAATATAAATATGAACTTTTTTCGAATTATTTTTAAACATTTTATTGGATCCAAAAATATAATAATAATACTATTCCTTGGATTATATTTTTATTTTTTTTTCAATATAAAAATACAATATCAATTATATTTTGAACTACTATAACTTTTTTTCAAAATTGTTAAACCTACGGATGAAAAAAAAAAATTAAGACGGTGAGCAAAAATTACCGATGTCCAAAAAAAAAAAAACGTTTATTCATTTTTCATCGAGAAATAACCCGAGGATTATGGAATTTCAAAAATAAATTCGTTATTCGGAAAAATGGAATTTGTGCGATTATTTTTTCGAACGCGAATGGTGGGTAAGCGAGGATTCTCATCTTCGTACGATCGCACATACGTTTTTGCAGCTGTCATTCGATTATGTGCGTAGTCGATCCGCGCTGAAGAGTCTCTCTCCCCCTCCCGCTCTATCGCCGACCATGCGTTGTCGCGATGACGTCAGAGCGCGAGAGTCGCGATTTCGCGACTAATTTCGCGATCCCACGCCCGTCGGCCAATTATTTTCATACGCGCGTCATTAGTTACCGTCCGAGGGAAAAATCAGTCTGATTGTGAATATCCGAGGGAGAAAATACCCGCTGAGGATACAATAGCCTTATACTAGTGGCGGGGCTGCTTGCGGAGCGAGTTCTTATCTCGTGCGTAGCCACCTAGTGGCGTCGAGAGGAACTAAACTTAAAAAAATGACTACGCGTTGCAGGAAAATAAAGAGTTTCGCTGAATATTATTAACTTCAAATATTGACATTTTTAGTGAACATACTAATCATAACAATAAGCATTAATTAACCAATAATTAATTAATAATAGCTTACATTAATAATTAATTATCAATAACATACTAATCATAACAATAAGCATTAATTAACCAATAATTAATTAATAATAGCATACATTAATAATTAATTATTAATAACATACTAATCATAACAATAAGCATTAATTAACCAATAATTAATTAATAATGGCATAAATTAATAATTTATTATCAATAACAGCAGATACTCTTAATAATAGTATTATCGAATATTAAGTAATAAAAGTAATAATGATAATAATTATCAAATATATCAGATCTTAAAAAATTGGGGTGAAAGACGAGAGAAAAGGCGTACATGAAGGGAGATGTCCATCATAATAATAATAATTATTGTCTTTTAAGCGAAGGATGAACGGGAGATTGAGCGAAAAAAAAATCCAATTATTTACAGTATCACTTCCTGAACAATGGAGACCGGGCGACTGGTTGCCAGGCAACATTTCAACTGCCAGTCGAGTTCTCTTTACTGATAGAGACTAAATTTTGTCTTGGCCGTGTCGGCGACGACGACGCCACCTCTGCCAAGTGTATCATGGGCTATATATATAAAAATTTCTTTGCAAAGCGCTCATTCACTCTCTCTCTCCCTCGCCCTGCTGTTTATACATATACATATAGGTGTGTGTATATATCATGAAATTTGCGAGAGGTCTGTGCAGTTTGCACCCCGGTGAAAACCGGTTTTCCATTGGTCGGAGTCGCCCCGAGTGGGAGATCGAGCGTTTCGACGGGGGCGGGAGGGAGCGCGGAGGGGCCGAGGGGGGGAGGGCAGAGAGCGAGGTGGAGATAACGAGGGGGGAGAGGAGAGGAGAAACGGCACAAGAGAGAGAGAGAGAGAGAGAGAGAGAGAGAGAGAGAGAGAGAGAGAGAGAGAGACAGACATACAGACAGAGCGAGATAGACAGCAGGGCAAAGAGTGATCGAGATATAAAAAAAAGGGATAAAAGAAACGAACAAACCCAAACAAACGAATCGTTGATTTTGAGGACCCGACGCTCCATGAAACAACCTAAATATGCCTCCATTTACCCGACGGTAATTTCGAAGACACCGAAGCTTACGTAACGTTGAGTACGGGGACCATTGGCTACTTCGAGGACGGTCCTCAAAATCGAATGTCTTCGAAATCACCTTTCCCCACATATGAATATATATATATATATATATAATTTTTTTTTGAACCACAAGGTTGGGAGTCCAGAGCAGGGTAGGACAATTCGAGTGAGATGAAAAAAACGTCCTAGCTGCGGATGAAACAAAAGGTGGCAAAAAGAAGGGGAATCATATGGGCTTTTCCACCTCAACAAAGGGATGACCAACCGTTTGCCAAAATTTATCCTCTTTACCAGCAATATTTTCGATACTCACGAAATGCGAAAAAAATTAAATTCGCAATACGAGGTCGCTATGAAATTTTTTCACAAAAGCTATAACAATATACGAGTTTTAATAATAGCGAAAAAAGAAAAATTCTATTACGTACAATTAAATGTCCCGATATCGAGAACGAGCTTTTGGGGAAAACAACCCGATCTTTTATCGGGTGCGCTCTTGATATTTTATGCAGCAGAAGGGCGAGGGGAGGGGCAGTGTAACGTGCAAAAGGGAGGACGAAAAGCTCGAGTCTCGTCGATTTGGCCTCAATTACCCCATATATATCGGTATAGAGGGTTGGGAGCTCTCTCGCTTTCTCTCTTCATATACATGTACATATATGCATACATACATACATACATACATACATACATATATATATATATATATATATATATATATATATATATATATATATATATATATATATATATACACATACATATATATATATATATATATATATATATATATATATATATATATATATATATATATATATATATATATATATATATATATATACAGGTGTATATGTGTGTGTATATAAGGGATAGAAGATCGGGGGTGGAGTGGTTGCTACGGCGACCGGCATTGATTCCACTCCTCTCGACCATCCTGCCCATCTCGCCCTTCCCTCTACCTCTCTGGCCCTCTCGCGCTTTCTCTCTCTGTCTTTCGCTCCCTCTCTTTTTTTACGTCGACCCCGTCCAACCCTCCAGCTAGCGCCCTTTTTTTTCCTTTTCTTGCTTCTCGCTCTTCTTGCCTTCCCCCCCCCCTCTCTCTCTCTCTCTCTCTCTCTCTCTCTCTCTCGCTCTCTCTCTATCTCCCTCCCTCCTACGCGTTATCAAATCGTTCGTTTCTTGTCATCCATTCTCGGGGGTTTCCCGACGGTACACCCACGTGAGGGCACTTCCAGGTGAAACTACCCCACCTCCTCTGCCGCCCCCCAAACTGCGTCCTTCGATAAATTTTTCAAAATCTTCAAATACTCCACCATTTTGGAAAAAAAAAAACAACGAGGAGCTCGGAAAATTATGGTGGCGTATAAAAAATGGAAAATAGACATTAAGAAAGTGAATAAATTCATAATAATAATAATGATAATAATTCTCCATTATTTTACCCCGTGGATTAATTCGGAAAAATGCAGCCTCAAAAGATCGTTTTTCTGGAAACTTCCACTCACTGACAAAACCCGTAGTCCTTCCTGGCAGGGTGAATATCTCGTTTCTCGTCCACCCCTCAACCCCTTGGCTCACTAACACCCCCACCCTTCACCTCTCTCTCTCTCTCTCTCTCTCTCTCTCTCTCTCTCTCTCGTTCTGCAATTCGCTTTCCCCTCTTTTCCCTTCGCTTTCCATGGTTTGCTCCGCAGTCCTCCCCTCCCATTCGCGGGCCGTTTACAACCAGCCACCCCCCAGCCCTTGCATCCCTCCACTCGATAACCCACGCAGCTTGAGGGGGGCACCGAATGCACTGCCGCGTGTACTATTCACAAATTTCGTGAATCGGGCGACACACACACACACACACACACACACACACACACACACACACATATATATATATATATATATATATACACACATATATACATATACATATAGATATAGATATAGATATACACACACACATATATATATATATATATATATATATATATATATATATATATATATAATTCCCATAAACACACACACGCACACACACACACACACGCACACACACACACACACACACACACACACACACACACACACACACACACACACACACACACACACACACACACACACACACACACACACACACACACACACATATATATATATATATGTGTGTGTGTGTGTGTGTGTGTGTGTGTGTGTTTATGGGAATTTTCATTCGGAGGAGCTTGGAGGATCCACGCTCCCACCCACAAGGGCCAAGAGGAGGTGGCGACCAAATAGGGTTTAGTTTCGCGGCACAGGGATGGACGAATCGAAAAAAAGCAACGGAACCAAAAGCTCGCGAAGGTAGTTCGTGAGTGCAAATTCCCTTTAAATCCTACCGATTTGTTTATTTCCCGGACTACGAGACTCGTCCGCCAGACTTCACAAGATGGTTCGCAAATTAGAAGAAAAAAAAAAGGCCACGCCGTTTCCCGCCACTTTTGGTCCTGACGAGTGAAAATGATTGCATTAAAGGAAACATTTTATTGAAGGTTAATATTAAAACTTAAGTTAAACTTTGAAATATAAAAATCGAATTTTCATTGAAACTAAAATAAAAAATAAACGTTTCAATAAATTAGTATTTAAAAATGCATTATTCATTAAATTAATAAATAACAACACAATTTTCACTTAATTGATCATTGAATTTCAATGTTCATTACATTAGTAATTACAAATGCAATATTCGTTGAATTAATAATTTAAAAAATTAACTTTCTAATTAAAAATTCAATTTTCATTAAATTAATACTTAAAAATTTTACTTTGGTTGAAATTGAAAATTCAATTTTCATCCTAGCAAGTAAAATTGAAATGAAAAATACGGGATTTGGCAATTTTCCTTCACACAACGAGAAGAGAGAGGGAGTTATAGAGAGAGAGAGAGGAGAAGCGCGTTGCTCAATTCGCGCGGCCTCGGAGCCGTTAACACTGCGAAAGGGCAGGGAGGGGGAGCAACAATGCCTCCTCGATGCTGTTGCAAAACTCGCAAACGTTGGATATTCGTACTCTGCTCGCTCGAGAGTACGGAGAGAGACCTCGCCCGCTTACTTTTTTTCTTCGCTTTTTTCTTTTTCTCTTCTCTCGCTACCCCCCACCCCCCTTCGCGCACCTCCCTCCTCAAGGGAGTCCGAACAAAGAAAGTATCGTGTATCGGGCCTCTGAGAGAACACGAGAGAGGGCCCAGGCTCTCGCACTCTGACAGCAAGAAGAGCGCGAGTTGCGCCCTTTTGTCCATCAGCAGTCGATCTTCCATATATATGTCTATGTTGTAAAAGTGAGAAAAAGGCACGCGGGTACGAGACTGCCGCGGTCATCCAACAATCTCGCGAGAGGGCAAAGGCGCGTTCCACTTGCATCCACCATACTTACTGATCTCCAGTTACTTTGTACTTACCATTTTCTACTCTTCCTTTTATATATATATATATATATATATATATATATATATATATATATATATATATATATATATATATATATATATATATATATATATATATATATATATATATATATAACATATATATATATTTCTTTATGCCAATTCGAAATCATTGAAAATTCCTACCTCCTCATTGACTTTGGATATTATCAAGCCTCGAAACAATTATTACGAAATGAACAATCACCGGAAAATTAAATTCAAAATGTTCCTCGATTAAGTTGCGAAAAAAAAATAATTCAAACAATTTTATTTATGGATGCTGCTCGCTTTCGCAATTTTTTTACTTTTTATTTTTATTTGTCGTGAAATTCCTTTATACGGAGTAGGAAAAATAGACATACATACATATATATATATATATATATATATATATACACATAAATACAAAAATATAAAAAAATAAAATAAAAAAATTGCGAAAGCGAGCACCATCCATAAATAAAATTGTTTAAATTATTTTTTTAACAATCATTTGTTATTTTATAAAAATATACAATTATTTTTTGAACAATTTTTATTTGTATTATATATATATATATATATATATATATATATATATATATATATATATATATATATATATATATATATGTAATACAAATAGAAACAAAAAATAAAAAAAACTTAAGAAGCAAGCAGCATCCATAAATAAAATTATTTAAATAATTTTTTTTTGCAACTTAATCGAGGAACATTATAAATTGAATTTTCCGCTGATTGTTCATTTCGTAATAATTGTTTCGAGGCTTGATAATATTCAAAGTCAATGAGGAGGTGGGAATTTTCAATTATTTCGAATTGGCACTTTGCTAGAGAGAGAGAAAGAGGATTAGAGAATGCAATCTGCGGGCAGCGTTGGTGGAAAACTCTCTCTCTCTCTCTCTCTCTCTCTCTCTCTCTCTCTATCTTTCTCTCTCTCTCTTCTTTTTTTTTACAAATTTTATATTTATAATATGTTTACTTCTATATTTTTTTTATTATAAAAATTCCTACGAACTCTACACATTATGTACCATATTGCCTTAAGGTTTCGACCAAGGCATAAAATATGTATCAACCAATCAATCAATCAATATCTCTCTCTCTCTCTCTCTCTCTCTCTCTCTCTCTCTCTCTCTCTCTCTCTCTCTCTCTCCCTCTCTCCCTCTCCCTCTCCCTCTCTCTCTCCCTTTCACAAGTGATACCAGTAGAGCAGGGCGAAAAAAGACGAAACAACACACTGACGACAGTCACAAAGTCCTGTCAAAGGCACGAAAACCCAGCACTTTTTAGCGTAGAATTAGAATTTTTACTGAAGCCAAATGGTTGCTTACTGCAAGTAACCTCAATTAAATGTTGCCACTCAACTCGCCCCAACCCTAAGAAATAGGGGTTGAAAACTTAAAAATCGCCGTATCTCAATAATTAATAGCCCGATCAAAAAATACTTTAAACAAAAGTTGTTTGAAATAATAAAATACGTATAAAGTTATTCGACATCCAATGCTCTATCTTCAAAAATAGCGGCATAAAAACGATTCGAAAATTCGGGGTTGATGCAAAAACAGTCGATCCTTAGAAAATCGTAAAAAATATTTATATATAAAAAAAAATCGATATATATCGAATCTGGATAAGTTCCGCTATATCTTTTACGAGAAAAAAAATTGCCTTTGTTAATGTCCGTTTCAACGTCATAAAGTTGGCGAATGAACTAGTTGCGAACCACTGGAAAAAAGAGACATCCACACTCAGCGGGTGTATATATAGATATGAACCGAAGCGTCGAGGGTGCTCTCGCGGCGGATACATTTTCAAGCAAACCCGAATTTTAAAACCGTCTTTGTGCCGTTATTTTCAAAGATAGGTGATCGGACGTCAGCTAACTTTATACGTATTTAATTATTCCAAACAACTTTTGTTTGAAATATTTTTCGATCGGGCTATTAATTATTGAGATACGGCGATTTTTAAGTTTTCAGCCCCTATTTCTTAGGGTCGGGGGGCAAAATTTCATTAGGGTTACTTTCAGTATGCAACCATCTAGTTTCAGTCAAAAATTCGAATTTTCACAACAACAAAAATCGAGAAAGCCTGCAAAAAATGTCAAACGTCATCGAGGGGTGAGGCGAGGAGAGAAATAAAATAAAATAAATAAATAAAGTTAAGAAGCGAGGACTACGATAATCTCGAGGCTCCCGCAGATCTGACCTCGCCGACGTGTGCGGCTTTGCTCTTTTCACGCGGGCTTTCGCGGTCCCGTTATATCCAGCCCAGGACGAGACCGCCGTGCGCCACCTTCCTCCTCTATCCTCTCTGCCTTCGAGGATGTTCTCTTGACATACATATGCAAAATAAATAAGCTATGGCGCGGATACGACGCAAAGCGCGACCTCAGGAATGAAAAAAAATGTTACGAAAAAAACATAATAATTACAATAATAATAACAATGACCATCATAATAATCGCGAAAAACATCCCTAGACACGACCCTGTACCTTCGTTTAATTCTCGAATGTTTACAATTAATTACCCATAATAATAACAACATTTATAATAGCAACAAATAATAACAGAAATATCAATAATAATAATTAATTAATAAGAACTATAAGAAATAATAAGAAATAATAAGAACTTTTTTAATAACGTGGGAATACCAATGATAAAAGTAGCAGCAACAAATCAACAGCAACAATAATGATAGTCGCAATAATAAAATAATAATAATAATATTAATAACAATGCAATAATATTAGCAATGACAATAATAATAAGAAGAAAAATGATAACAGTAAAGATAACAAAATAATAATAATAATAATAATAATAATACTAAGAACGACAAATGTCAGGGTTTTCCCTCTGTACCCATTGAGTCGAGCTAAATGGCCGTTGGTGGTAACCACCCTTGTGACGTATCGCTCCGTAACGTACGTGCATTATACATATGATATATATATATATATATATAGTAATGGATACGGGGGTACGTGCCTGGTGCATATACCGAGATGGACAGATATAGTGAATATATCCCTCTCGTTGATGCACATACGTCACTCCCTATTGAGACGGGACACACGAGATACCTCTCTCTCTCTCGATATATATATATATATATATAGATATATATATATATATATCCCTACATATACAGGGTGTCCCAGAACTGAATGCGTTCCCTGAAATGGGGATGTTGGGGGTGAAATTCTGAGTCGATTGATATAAGCATGTGTGGCTCTCAGATCAACCCCTGAATTACTATTAATTTTTAAAGGTGGGCCAATCAGGTGTGCCCTATGAGGTGCGGTGCTCCCACCAAGCATCACTGCACGCGCGTAACGCTCACCGACGTACTTCGGCTCATCCGGCGCACCTGATTGGCTCGGCTTTAAAAATTAATAATAATTCAGGGGTTGATCTGAGGCCCATACATGCTTATATCATTCGACTCAGAATTTCACCCCTAACCCCCCATTTCAGGGAACGCATTCAGTTCTGGGACACCCTGTATATATATATATATATATATATATATTTGTAGACTGGACTATACGCGGTCCTACTGCATCCTATTGAGGGTATAGGTGGAGAGAGCGGAACGAGAGGGGGCGGAAGGAGCGCGAGAGGCAAACAGTGGGAGGAAGAGGAATGGAGAGGACAGGCTTCATGTTGTCGAACAACAACTCCCACCTCCAGGAAATGCATAACCACGTGCGCAGTGCATTTGTGGTCGAACACGGAGGATCCATAACCGCGAATGCAAATGTTTGCACTAATACGAGAAATAACGGGGTTGCGAATTGAAAAAGCAAGGAAAAAATAAATCATTGATCGTAGCTAGTAGTTGTAACGTTGATTTGTCGCGAAAAATTAACGCGAGTGCGCGGTATTGATTAGTTGATTAATTACATTTTTTTGTCATCTAATCATTTTAATTGTGCAGCAGTAATTTTTTTTACACTTTCGGTTAACATTTTTTTTTTCGGAATAACAACAATTCTTTTGTACGAATAATAATGATAATTCGTAATGCCCCTCCCCATTAATCAATTATTTTGTTTCTCGTATTGA
>OY723397.1:23164886-23193936 GCA_963210295.1 Ophion ellenae | reverse complement strand
TCCTCGAAGGGTCGCGGGGGCGAGGAAAACTCGGGGATCTTTCGAAATTGCGAAGAAGTTCTCGGATCAATTCTATGGATGAGGGTGGCTTCGGGTGGGTGCATACTTTGAGCTTGGATATAAGATTCGGGATTAAGCAGGCTCAAGGGAGACAAAATGCAGGGACGCCGCGACGCGTCGCGACGGTATACACACATCCACGTGGCGGAGAAGTGGCCGAGGGGGCAATGGAACGGAATTGCACTGGGATGAAATTGCAGGAGTCGAAATGTGTGTTTCTCTCTCTTTCTCTCTTTCACTTCACGACTCCGTCGTGTAAAAAATATTGCCAAATCAGCGGAAAATCCTTGCCAAAAGATATTGTAAAGACAATTTTTTATTTATTTGTTTATTTGATCGCACTCAATTCCAAAAATGTTTTCTTACTCGAATTTTCAATTCCAAAATTAATTAAATTTTAGGGAGTTTTTTTCGAATATTAATTTAACGTTTTTTTTTACTAATTTGCTGACCTATCCATCAATTGATTCGTGTATTAATAACTTTATTAATTAATTCTTCAATTGATTGATTTATATATTCATTCGGCAATTGATTAAAAAAACCGAATTAAATGACTGTATCAAATTTTTCAATTCACTCCATTCATTTATTATTCGTTCATTCGTTCATTCATTTTGAATTGAATTCATTTGTTTAATTAGTTTATTCATCAATTGTTGATCTGACTAAATTTATGTCAATTCATTTATTCATTAATCAATGTCCGAATTAAATTTATATGAATTCTTGAATCTACTAAATAACGACCGAGTTAACTACATTCATTCAATTATTTGATTGATCAATTAACGATCTATCTGAATTTATCTCAATTCATTGATCTTTCAATTAATGCCCAAATTAAATTCACACCAAATCATCATTCCATTCACTAACGATCGAAAAAAAAAATACATCATTTTATATTCTTCACCAAGCAGCCAAACTTCTCCAAATTTCGTTTCTCCAACACCCTAGAAAAAAAAAGTACTCCACCTACGCGAATACCCGATCGTTTGTTACTTTTTTAAAACGCTTTTTGCTCTTTTTTTTTCGTTTCGTTTGTTTTCGAAATGTCGGGGAACGCGCAACCCCTTTAAATCGACGATGCGATCGCAACGAAAAACGCGTTGCGGCGTGTGGCTCTCGAAAGCGCGCAGGCGCGCTTTCCTCTGCTCGTATAGTACCGGCGCTTTTTCGTTCGTTGAACCGTTTCTGTTCTCCCTATATCCACTCTCCCGCGTCTCTCGCGCTCTGCCTCGACGTTCTCGTGCGGGGCCGCGGCGCACGGAAAAGCCAAAATGTACGAGAGAGATAGAAAATTCAAAAACAAAACAGCAAAAAAAAAGAAAATAAAAGTTGCAACAAAATAATAATAATAATAATAATAATGTTTTTATTTAATATATAATAATAATGATAATATATTTAAAATTTTAAATACAACAATAATTATTATTAATATCAATTATTAACTATGATAATAATTATTGGTTATTATAAAAATAATAATAACGATAATAAATAATAAATTATTATTATAAATAGTAATACTGATTATTATTGTTATTCTTAGTAACAAGTATTATTATTATTACGCATAATAATAATAATAATAACAGCGATAATAATTGCTATTTATAATTACCTTGATACGCAAGTCAATAATTATCGAAATAACAATAATAAGTCATGTACAATCAATGTAATAAAAAAGCCTAAACATAATACGAATTTAAATTCGAAGAAATTTATATAGATCCATATGCATATGTATACATTTTTCTCGAATAATAGAAGAGAGAGAACGAGCGCAAGAGAGAGAGAGAGAGAGAGAGAGAGAGAGAGAGAGAGAGAGAGAGAGAGAGGCGATTATTTCGACAGGTAGTGGGGTTGATCGCGTGCGCACATTTCCGCGCGGCGTTTCCATCGACTGGTTGGCGCGGCTGGGGGCGGGGGGGGGGGGGGGGGGGTGCGACGTGGGTGAGGGGTACCGCGCGGTAGGGGTTGTTCGGCGGGGGTAACAGAGTCGAAACATCCCACCAGAATTCAGCAGCATATCGACGCCGGAGCATCGGCAGAAGGACGCCGTTTCCTCGGTGGCTTTCATTCCTTCGCGAGCCGGTGAACGGGTTAGACCGAGAGAAAACCGCGACGAAGCCAACAACGTCCGAGAGACGACTGACGTATTTCCTGCAACCCACTCAAAAACAAAACAAACAAAAAACAACAACAAGCGACAGAAAAATTACTCGTCCGGTTGAAAATTGACCTTAACGCTGAAACATCCCTTAAAATTTTGACGTCTTCATCGTCGAGAACGATTGAACGAAAAAAAAGACAGAAAAATAAGCGCTCAATCGATTACAACCTCCGACGAGATCGCGTTTGGGTTTGTTTGGGGCGAATATAACTGGGCCGATTTTTACGGGGGGCGAGAGGACGGGGTGCAATTACGGCCAAACGGTAAAACTAAACGCTTATGTCGTCCTCTTCGTCCCCGTTGTCGTTGTTGCTGCTGTTGCTATTGATGCGACGACCGGCTAACGAGCCGAAGAGATATCCCGGCGTCGCGACGGCGACGACGTCCCGCGACGTTTCGAACGACGCTCTCTATTGTCGTGGCAAGAATGGGGGCTGGAGTTGCGAGACAACGTAAATCGGTGCGCGAGTTCGAATCACCTTTCGCACCCCTGTCACGAGCGAATTGGGCCCTCTTTGTTTTTATTTTGAGTGACGGAATTTTGGATTTTCATTAGGACGCCAATCTGGCGAGGCGAAAAATGTTGATTGGAAATTGGAGGGAATGTTTTTTTGGGCTCAAATGCGTCGAGGAGATAGGATTTTGGGGAAAAAAGTTAAAAGGCACCTGGGTATTCGATGTTTGGGTTCGTTTGGATCGGCGACTTTGGTGCTCGTCGCTCTCTTCGAGCATCGTGCCGCCCTCTCTCTCTCGTGGGCTCTCTTAGGCACACGGTGAGCGGTACGAGGTAGCGCGCGACTTATTGATCCTCCCACGTCCTCCTCCATGCTTATGATATTTTATACACAGCGAAGAAAAAGGGAAACATGACTTGGAAGGCAGCTAATAACAGAGAGAGAGAGAGAGTGGGGGGGGGGCATAAAAAGAGGTTACCAAAACGTCATCCACAAATCTAGGAGCGATAACTCACATGAATAAAATTTAGATACCGATCACCGAAAGTCCAACCGACCATGATTGACGTAGCGATAATTTATGTCGACAGAACGAAGAAAATCGCAAGATGGAATCGTCTCCGGTCGAGGGAAGTCCCCAGGAGTCCCCAGTGATGGTCCAAGAGGATTCCGCCGTGCCCGACTGTCCCGCATCATCATCCGATTCGACGATCGCCCCGAGTGCCGTGCCAAATGCTCGAGAGGAACAAAGCCCGCAAGTCGAAGTCTCCACCAGGGATTCCCCAGTGAAGTTCAACCAGCCGGACTTCACCTATCTGGAGATAAGTTCGAGGCCGAGTCGAGAGGCGTCCTGCAATTACCCGATGAGCTCCGGTCAGCCGGAGGCGCCTGGACACGCGGGGAAATCGCCGATCGAAGCGTCGTCCTCGATCGGCAACTTCCCCAGGGGCGGGGACTCGCAGGACATCGGGGCCGTGATGACAACCTACGACGAGACTTTGTTCAGGGAGGAGAGCCGTCTGGCAAGTCCCGCGTGTGACTTCACACCGTCCAGAAAGCGGCAAAGTGCCGATTTCATGCCGATCAACGCTGAGATCAAGAGAATCGGGGTTGAAATATCGGAGGAACATGCGAAACAATTGAAGAACGACGTTAGGAGGTTGTCGCCGATTCTGGTGAGTCTGCGGGAGCGTACACTGGGTGAGATATCGTTGACCTCGGATTCGGGACTGTTCGAGGATGGGGAGCGAGCCAGTGATAGGATCGCGGAGAGTGCAGCCGAAGGCGTGTCCCGATCGTCGGAACAGCCCCAGGAGCTCCCGATCGCGTCCGAATCGGCTGGATCGTCGGGACTTCCGGAAACCTCATTGGACTGCCAGGACATTGCTTCGAGTAGTGCGGAATTGGTGTCGTCGTCGCCGAGCCCAGCTGCCAAGGATCCGAAGTTGGAGGCCGCGAGGCACGACGAAGGACCTGCCGATCATCCGAAAGATGCCGATCCATCGTGTCGTCCGGGCTCACCCTCGACGAATCCAAGTGCGCCGAATACGCCGAGCCAACGTTCGGAAGCTCAGCGCGAGCTCATGATCGTTTTGTCGCGTGTTGATCACGGAAGCCCAGCCGAGGGGGCGGCGCGAAGCGAAATGGCCGCCGATCGGGTGATCGGCAACCGGCCCAGTGACGACAGTGAGGTCCGTGACGGCACGGCTCCACCGTTGATCGGTGAAGTCACCAGTGGCGTAGAAAAAGACAGGACGAACGTTGCCGTTGAGTGTGCCGTCACTGAGAACGATCGGCAAGCCGACGCGGCCGATTCCAACGCCGTTCTCGTCGGCAACGTCTGCCTGTCCCCAAAGTATCACGACAACGATCAGTTGCGACGCAAAAGTCCGAAAGTCGTGATCGAGAGGACCCTCCAGGAATCGGCATCACCGATCGAGAAGCCGAAGTCGGAGCATAACGAGGAGAGCCTGCTGGGCGTCAATCTGGATCGGGTGCGGAGGACCTTGGAGGACAGTCTTGACGACGAGGACGACGAAGAAGACGACGCCTCGCTGAGCGATCCGTTGGCGATCAATGATGACACTTCCACAGTCCCAGTGACCACGAGTTCCGACGCCCCGGAATCTTTGGACACCGAGACCGGTTCGCTCATCGAGCCAACCAGCTCCACCTGTCCCGAGACCGATTCCCTTGTGTCCGATGAAACACCCAGCCGCGATGCTATCACGAGACTCGAGCCCGAAAGACCGGAACCCTTCACCGAGGACTCGGCCGAGAGTCTGGCACTGGCCAGCGGGGCCAGGGACGAGGTTCGCTCCGACGGCAGTGATTCCGGTCTTGGTAGCGAGATACCCGGGGATTCTGGAACCGCTCCGGCTCCGGAAAGCGACTCCGAGACTTCTTTCCTCGATCGCATACCCGACGACATTCTTTCCGACAAGGACAAAGGTTTGTTCGAATCCATTTTCGGTCCTGAAGACTCGTCATAGCACTTTTCCATACCCCATTATCCTAAACCGAAACCCAAAGAACTTTTTCACATCCCATCTTGGCATACCCAAACGCACAAGCCCAACCAAACAACTGATAGGAAAAATAAAACACAAACCCAAAGAACTTTTCTACACTCAATCTTGTCAATCCCATACCCAAACTACCAACTACCAAGCAAGCCTAAGTCCAAACATGCCCGAAGCACTTTTCCATGCCCAAACTCAAAAAATGTTTCCACATCCCATATTCCATTTGCGTCATCAATTGACCAAGTGCCCAGCTTTAAAAGCTCGGAAATCCAATCCGGACGTCCAGCCGGGTTTTCCCTTCCGCTATTCAGTGACATCTGAATCCGCAATACCGAAGTACCGAGCACCCTGTTTTTCAGTGGACAGCTGCTAATACACAAGTAAGAATATGCCTCCTCGGCAAAGCCTTGCATCGATCGACCGGGGTCGTATATCGATTATGAAAAAGCCGCGGACACATTGAGGCCTGTAAGCTGAGCCGTTGGGCGGCAACGGAGTCTCAGTCCGAGTACAATAACGGCGTGGATACGAACCTTGACGACGCTTGTGCTCTCTACACTTGTCATCATTATTATTATAGCAAGAATATTCGCTCGACATTTGACGTTTAGCTGGTTCTGCCCGCAGTAGTCAATCCACTGGAGGCCTTCGTGCCGGACCCCGGAACATCGGGAATCCAGCAGCAGCAGCAGCAGCACCAGGAAATCCATCATCATCATCAGCAGCAGCCTCAGCAATTGCCGCTGCCGAGCTTTCCAAATCCTCCCAAGAGTAGCCTCAAGAGAAGGCTGACCGATTGCATGGAGGGTGAACCAAGCCCGAAGAGGATCAACACCGACGAGCCCGTGAGAAAGAAGCGCAATATCCAGTTCGATGCGGTGACCGTCTATTACTTCCCACGGGCTCAGGGCTTCACCTGTGTACCGTCCCAGGTGAGCCTGTCTGACTCTCCTTATTAGACAATGATGCAATGTTTGTCATTTGCGACTCCGGTGATGTTCCAAATTCGTTCGAACCTGGCAATCCACCAGGGATCAGTTTGGGTTTAAGTTTATCCGTGTTTGTGTTGCCTGGCAATGTCAGCTCCACTGGTTGTGCCTCTTACATGCTGCGTTGGGCCTCTTTTGAGATACTTGAGTTTGTTTTTATTCGAGTCCATTTACAATCGTTTGACGTCATTCAACGTTGTTTGGATTTACAAAATTCCCCAATTTTCGCCATTTGTGACTTGTCAAGTTCATCCCAAGCGTTGGTCGATTCTGCAGGGTGGCAGTACACTGGGGATGAGTGCAACGCACACACACGCGGAGAGATTCTCGTTGACGGAACACGCGGCCGAGCAGAGGAGGCTTCATCGCGCAAGACTGGCCCAGCTGAGATCCGAGAGGGCGGCCAATTGCGGCACCGAGGCAGCCTCAAGTTCGGAGGATCCCAGTGACGACACCGACGAAGAGCCCAGTGACGCCGAGGAGCTGGACATCGACAGCTACTACTTCCTCCAGCCAGTACCAACGTGGCAGCGTAGGGCTCTGCTGAGAGCGGCTGGAATCCGAAGGATAGACGCGATCGAGAAGGACGACTGTCGTGACATAAGAGCAAGCAGGGAACACTGCGGATGCGGGTGCAAGGGCTACTGCGATCCTGAGAGCTGTCCCTGCTCGCGGGCCAACGTCAAGTGTCAGGTGAGTTCTGCAGCTGATCAACCGCAAATGGACGATGGAAGAGTTCGTTGGGTTGTTTGGGTCGGGTGATATCTCCCGGCAGATTCGTTAAGGGGCTATACCAGTGTGAACGCTGAAAATATTGCTGATTTTCGGGAATTTTTTGGAAGAAAAGTACTCAATTAAAGGTTTCCGAAAATTAAGAATATATTTGGCTATATTTGACCTATATTACATAATTTTCTTATAGAAAAATATTGAGATCCAAACGACTTATGCGCTGCCTTCAGAGGCGCCGAAAAAAAAAGTTCCTCCACTGCTGACATGATTCCGGCCGATTGAGTAGTTGAAACCGAAGAAGGAAAAAATGTCGTTAAACTGGAAGGTATTTCCTGTACAATGACGTAGGATTTTCGAAAAATGTCAAAATCTAACTAAATGGCGTAGTTATGAAAAAAGTCTGTTTTCTTGCCTATAAAGTCATTTTTTTCAATGCCAAATCGTCAATTTTCATCGAATCAAAAATATCGTAAGTCGTTGTACAGTAAATATGTTCAAGAGTACTCAGCTCAAATTTCATTAGCGATTTTAGATAAAAACTGCTAATCAGCTACACCTGGCCCATAAAATGAACCGCCCCTCTTCGAATAAAGCCTGCTGAGAGGCTGAAAGTGTCACACTGGTAAAGCCCCTCAAGACCGATACGTTCGCCAGGTGGACCGTGCCGGTTTCCCATGCGGTTGCTCGCGTGACGGTTGCGCCAACAGCTCCGGCCGCATAGAGTTCAACCCCGTACGCGTGCGGACCCACTTCATCCACACCCTGATGCGCCTCCAACTGGAGAAGAAGCAACGGGACGAGGAACGCACCGAGCACGATCTTCTGATGACCAGCCCGCTGGTTCGTCCCATGAGGGAACTTCCAGGCCTGATGACCAGTCCGATCGGCCAAATGGAACATCCAAACGTCACAACGGGCGATCCGGTTGCTTGCTCGAACCCCAATGGCTTCACGAGTCTGCATTACGACGCGCACGATCAAGCCCCAACCTCGTCCTGCACCTCCGGTATCGTTCATCCGGTCAGAGAGGACAGCCTTGATCTCTACGCCATCAGGGACGACTGCTATCCACCTGCTGACGAGACGGACGCCTCTGCAGCCAGGAAGCTACATCCCGAGTTTGGCCAGGCCTTTCAAGCATTTCCGGGCCAACAGCCACCGGTGAACTTTCCCCAGACAGCCTATCAGGATTATCAGGCCTATCAGACACTCGCCTCAACGTCAAGATCACCGTATCAGCCGCAGTTCCAAACTGTCCAACCTGCCAATCCAAACTTCGCTCATTATCCGTACGGACAAGAGCCCGTCCTGATGCAGCCCACGTGCCAATCACATCAGCCTGTACCCACCCATCACACCACCGTATACGAGACCGGTTTCGCCCAGGAAGACCCAACGGGATCACAGCAACACTACACCAATCTCAATTCCGTTCAACCCATCAACGCTGTCGTTCAACAAATGGGCAAACTCGAGCCTTTCTCCGAACTACTCGCCGGCAGGTACTCGTACTACGGTGATCCGGAACCACAACCAGTGCCAGTTGCCGCCTATCACAACAGCCCCCCAATCGCCAAATTGGAAACGGACTTGCCTGGCGATCAACAACAGCCCGACGGACCGGACGATTGCGACGAGAATTTCGGGGAAATCATCAAGAAGTCAATGGTCGAGACTGTCTCAGCTTGAACTCTGATGGTGCGACACGCTAAGACACACAAACGTACACGCAATCTTTAAATGTGGAGGCAGAGGTACCTGATCGAGTCGATCTTAGGCTCTCTCGATTGTTTTCATTCGCGAAATAAGATTAAGGGGGGATACGGTTGGAGGCTGGATTGGAGCCTGATCCATTGGATGACCCAATGGACAGCCAGTAAGACCAACTACAAGTTGGTCTCTTCTTCTTGCGGTTCCCTGCCAATCTCATTACACTACCGGCGTCAAGTTTCCGGACTGGAATTTAAAAGAGCGCCGGAACGGTTTTCCATGCCGCCGGTAGTTGACCTAGGCCAATTTAATAAACGGCAGTTCAAAGAGGAGGGATTTACCTTCATTTTGGCTTTTTTCGAAAATTTTTACAATTTTTTTTTACATTTAACATCCGGGTTTGAAAACGACCATTTTTCGTCGTCTTTTTGTTCCTTTTTGAGTGGACCCCGTTTGCAGTGAAAACATTTTTCACGCATTTCTTCGACCAAAATCACAAAGGGGGAAGCCTAAGCTTCAATTTTGTTTTTTTTTTTTAATTTTCTACGATTTTTTTTCCAACAATATTTCGACTTTTTGTGAAAAAATAGATAATTTGAAAATTGCTGCGGAGTACCAAAACGATGAGATTTACAACAAAACCTCAAGACAGCAAAAAAGTTGCATTGCTTCTTGTGAGTTCGCGAGAATTTTTACAGATTTTTTTTCGAATTTTTTTTTTTTATCTATTCCCGGTCAAAGCTCGATTGATCTGAATCCCATAACAATAATTCAGATCAATCGAGCTTTGACCGGAAAAAATTGAAAAACAAAAATTTCGAAAAAAAATCTGCAAAAATTCTCGTCAACTCACAAGAATCAATGCAACTTTTTTGCTATCTTGATATTTTGTTGTAAATCTCATCGTTTTCGTACTCCGGAGCAATTTTCAAATTATACATTTTTTCACAAAAAAACGAAATATTGTTGGAAAAAAAAACGTACAAATGTTTTTCTCAAACGAAATTGAAGATTAGGCATCCTCCTTTATGATTTTGATCTAAGAAATGCGTAAAAAAATGTTCACTGCAAACGGGGTCCACTCGAAGAGAAACAAAAAGACGCCAAAAAATGGTCGTTTTCAAAACCGGGTGCTAATTGTAAAAAAAAATCGTAAAATTTTTCGAAAAAAGCCAAAATGAAGGTAAATCTCTCCTCTTCAAAATGCCGTTCGTTAAATTGACTTAGGTCAACTACCGGCGAAATGGCATAGAAAACCGTTCCGGCAATCTTTTAACCCTTGACAGTCATCGAGGGTTGAATCAACCCCAGCCGTTTTTCGACCTGCGATACCTTCCCGAAATTTCGAGAAAATGGAATTTTTTATCATATTAAAAACTACATGACTTGAAAATAATCGGCATGATCTTACACACAAGGGTTGAAAATGCATTGTAGTATTTTTTTCCAATTTTTCAATTATTTATCACTCTCCAAAGTGAGCGGGGTTGATTACACCTCCGATACTATAACGTCACAATCTAGAGGTGTAACTGACAAGGGTTAAACTTTTGTCCGGAAACTTTTCGCCGGTAGTGTATATTCCAAAGAATGTAGTTCCACGAAGAAAAAAAACACTCCCCCGATCCTTTTTGGGTCTGCCGAGACTAGAGACATCTCTCGACGCCTTCGTAGCGACGAATTACGAAAAACGGTGGAGATCGAAGAAGGACGTCGTCTTTTGTAACGGCGATCTTACAAAATGGCGGACGTCCTCGCGGAAATGGCCGCCGGCGTGAATACAAAATGGAAACCTCGAGGATGTTTACCGCATAGGGGGCGACAAAAATCGTCGACCCTCGCGTGGTCGTTTTCTCGACGGGGGACACTTCCTCGATGTGAAAATGGTGCGAATCCTCTCGAATGAAAATTCGAAAAACAAATAGGGACAAAGGAAGACCAGGACGATGATACGTATCGAGAGTTTGATTATTCAACGAGGTTGTGACCAAGAAACAACAATGGGATCAGCTTAGAATGCAGTTTACAATACCTAACTTTAATACTTGAGAGGAAGGAACGAAAATAAATAAATATAAAAATGAAACGTAGGTACGTAGTGCGCGGGTGTTTTTGCATGAAAACGAGGAGCGCCGCGGATTTTTTTTTTACTCTCACGAGGACCCAATAGGGTTGTTTTCACCCCCGGAAAAAAATTCCCCAATACTCTTTCCTATTTCTCGAATGTTCAATCTCCGCGATAAAAAAGTGTTCTGCATTATCAACGACTATCCAAACTTCGCGACGTTCCTCGTTTTCCCTCTTTCTTTTTTCTCCCAGCGCTACACCTTAAAGACTTTCGTAACAGTGGCGCAAATGAGGACGAGAAAAAAAAAAAAGAAAAACACCTTCGCGTACGGCGAACAACTGTATAAACGTAAAAATAATAAGAACGAGACAAAGTTGTGGAAGAGCGATGTTAAATTAAAAAGGAAAGAAAATTCAAAGATAAAATTGAGATGGAAATAAAAAAAATTAAGACAAAAGCGGAAATACACACACACACAACGGATAAAAAAAGTACACACACACACACAAGACACTTCGATGCGCGACAATTCAATTATTTACGATTAAATGCAAGCCGACACCTTGCATAAAACGAATTAAATAAACAAATAAATAAAAATATATAAACTCACATGTATGTAAGTAAGTTTTAGAGTATTTGAGTAAAAAATGAAAAAATCCAGCAAGACATAAAATAGTTGATAGTGTTTTATTAAATGTTGTGAAAAAGTCTCTCTCTCTATCTGTGAGAAAAAAAATCTCTGTGTATCACCGATCACGAAATTCCCCGTCCCGTCCAAAAATTGTTTCGTAAGTCCGCCCGATTAGTTATCATAAAATCGTAGTTGAAATTACGATTGATTTCAATTAATCGTTGGGAAAAAAAACATTGTCCGATAAATGATAAATTTGTAGCGCGACGTTTGATTGATTTGAATTGATTTATCGTTGGGAAAAAAAATTGTCCGATAAATGATAAATTCGTAGATGGCGCCAGTCGTCACGGGCACTTTTTTGCAGTTTTTCTCGTGAGGATTTCAGGTGCGAGATGGCAGCAGGTGTACATCGTGCTCTCTCCCTCCCTCTCTAAGGAATCGTCGGAGTGAAAGAAGGAAGAAGTTCGTGTTGTCTGCCAGGGCAAGATTCGTGCTGCTCTCCCGATGGGGCACGATCCTTCCTCCCCCACTCTAGTCTTCGGCGGAGAGAGGGAAAGAAAGGAGTGGGGGAAGAGGTTAGCTACACGCTCCTGTAGAATAGCGATGCAAGTGTCACGCACCTCTCTCGCCTTCTCTCTCTCTCTCTCTCTCTCTCTCTCTCTCTCTCTCTCTCTCTCTTCTCCCAAGGTAGTGGGGCGAGAAACAAGGAAGGGAATGGCGTCGGTAAGGCAAAACGAGCGGTTCTGCGAGTTTGTATGGAGAGCCGAGTGTGGCAAGCGAACGATCGTACACGGCGAGCCACAGGCTCGACTCGAATACCGATGAAAACGCTGGAAGTTCGTGGCTGTACGTGAGCACGAACGGAGGCTGCTCTCTTCCTCCCCCCCTCCTCCTCCTCCTCGTTGTCGTCGCGTTGCCTCGCTCGCTCAAGGCCCTCCTCAAATCCACCGTCACGATTTCCAACGTTTACTCGATTCGCGAGCCTTCGCGATACAACGACGCGCGAGCGCGTGTTCCCGCAACCGATCGACGTTACGATTACGACAATAGGTGAGAACATTCCTGGAGAAATAAATAAATAAAAATTCCTACGCTATTACACGGCGAGGTGAACTTTTATTTAAAACAATTTTTTTTCATCTATTTTTCTTTTTTTTCCGACGTCGAACATCAGTAGAGTGCTACGAAAAAAATCGGCGCTGACATCCGGCAAGGTGCCTCACATTTTTCCCCGTGCTCTTGATCCACCCCCTCCCTTCCTCGTTTCCTTCTCCTCGCCCGAACGCGAAGTGATCAAAGATTTTTATTTAATCACCGAAAAAAAAAATCGGCAAAAAAAATCGGCAGGAAAAATCGGCAACGAAAAATCGGCAGGAAAAATCGGCAACGAAAAATCGGCATAAAAAAATCGGCAACGAAAAATCAACGATGAAAATTGTACGTCGTTGAATGCGGGGCCGTGCGGGAAGCAACAGATGACAGGTGTTACGGTGTGCCGATGGCCTCTCCGGTACCGTGCGCTCCATCCGTGACTCCGTACACGAGCGACCTCCCGCTCTCAACTTTTTCCAAATTCCGCCACATACAACTCGACGTCGCAACTCTTCGCGCAAAATCCTCTCGATAATCGCGACATTTAATTTGTGCGCGCGTGAGTGTGTGTGTGTTGTTTTTTGTTTTCTTTCGATCCTGTGCTACGCGACGAGAAATGTGACTTTTGGATTGTTGTTGATAACGTTGGTTTCTTTTCGCCTTGGATTTCATTGTTTTTGTGTTGTTTTTTTTTGTCGTTCTCTCTTTCTTTTTTGCGAGTCGAGGAGAACGAAGGATAATCACTGCCATGAAGAATAAGTGTAGCGAGAGCAGCAGCGAGCGGATTCGTGATTGCGGGCTATGAGCGCTGAAAATGGAGACGACTCCTTGGTAAGCAATTTCGTTCGTTACAATCAAATAATGATATATATGTATGTGTGTGTGTGTGTGTGTATGTATATATATATATATATATATATATATATATATATATAACGAAACAAATCCAAACAAAAAATCAATAGATCCATATATGATAATTTTTTTTTAATCAATCTCTTTAAGTTCTAATTTAATAATAAATATTATTATGTAAAAACCCGCAATACGAGTATACGTTGGAAGTAAGGAAATCAATTTGACAAAAAATAATCATCATCATCATCATTATATTATTATTATTGTCGTTATGTCCACACACACAAACACGCACATGTATATATATATATATATATATATATATATATATGTATGTGTATATATATATATATATATATATATATATATATATATATATATATATATATATATATATATATATATATATATATATATATATATATATACACATCTATGTTTGCGTACGTCTGGAGCTGTGAATAACTACTAAGCTAATTAATTCCAAACAAACCCAAACAAAAAATAATTATATCCATATATTATTATTTTTATTTCCAATTTTTTTAGGCATTGAAAAAAATTCATTGTAAAAAAATTATAATTATAATTTAAAAAAAATTGTTATTATAATCATTATATTCATATATATATATATATATATATATATATATATATATATATATATATATATATATATATATATATATATATATATATATATATATATATATATATATATTCATGTATGTGCCTCCCGAGCTATAAATAATTGATAAACTCCGTAAAACACCAGGCTCGTAATTTCTTTCTCCAAAAACGTGAATAAACGAGAAATAAAAACGAAACAACTCCTCAATTTATCGTTCAACGGAAATATCCTTGGAATCTTGTATACGTTTTTACTTCCTTGGTTTTTCTTTTTTGTTGTTTTCTTTCGGGCGATTATTTTTCCTTTTGTTTGCGAGAACTTGAAGAAAAAAATTGTGATAAATGAAACACGAGGATGAAAATAAAGGCGACGGTCAGACGATTTTTTCTCCGCGCCTCAACGAACTTGCCAGCTGACATGCCCTGGCACTAAACCACAGTCGTATATACCATACCTCGTACTGTACGCATTTACAGTGCTGCTGCATGTAAAGCGAGAAATACAAACTGTACACATTTCCATTCAATCAGACGCCGAACACGCTTTCGTTTTTTCTTTCCGTACTCTCTCTCTCTCTCTCTCTCTCTCTCTCTCTCTCTCTCTCTCTCTCTCTCTCCTCCCTCCCTCCCCCCCCTCTCTCTCTCTCTCTCTCTCTCTCTCTCTCTCTCTCTCCCCCCTCGCTCTCTCTCTGTCTCTTTTCTGAACGATACTCTTGTTATTTATTTTGGCTCGTACCACCAGATACCGCGTGTAAGGCTGAGGAAAAATAATATATGTGCCCAGGGTACACGACTCTCTATATTGAGCTGTGTCTGTATTGATCGACGTCGAATCGCCGGGTACATTGATACTTCGAAGTACGTACTTTGCGCGCCACTGAAGTTTCGGCGTTAATTTTTCCATTTGTTTGTTTGCCGCTTAAGCAAAAAACAAAAATTTAAATCGTTGCGAGCACAATATTGGTATTTATTTATTTTTGTTTCCGTAAATTTGATTTTTTTTATCAATAGAAAATTATATTCATGTATATACATATAATTTATTACATTTTATTCGATAAAGTATAAAACTGTATAAACATTTTTGTTAAATGAAAGCGACAACGAATTTATGAAGACCGATTTTATCGATACATTTTTTTTATTAATAGAAGAATATAATGATATATTTTACTAATTTTATTAATTTTTTTTAATAAAAATGTATCACATTTTCATTTGATAAAGTATAAAAATATGTATAATTTGTATTACATGAAAGCAACAATAAAGTTATGGAGCACGATTTTATTGTTTTCGATTTATTGTTTTATCGATTTTCATTTAATAAGTATATTATCGAAAAAAAAAATTATTATAGATCGAGTATATATGTGTGTGTGTGTGTGTGTGAGTTCTTATTACGATTAAATTTTATTATTAATTTTTTTCATATTACTTTTTCACTTTTTATCATATTTTACTTTTATTTTAATATTTATTATTTTATCAAATTAATCAACTAAATTAATTTATTGAATTAAAACAACGACGAATTACTTAATTTTTCTTTTGTTTTTTTTTCTATACTCTATAATAAATAATCCGCCTAAAAAAACTCTCCAACTAAAAATTGGCAAGTCCCAAAATCAGTGCTCGCTCTATTCGTGACGATTAGGGTAAAAATTATTCATAATTGCTCCAAATTATACGACGAAGTCAGGTACAGCCGCGATGAATAAAATAGTTCTCGTGGGAATTTTTATTATTTACTTTTAATGGAGTAGAATGATTTCCCCGGGGCTCTGGTTCTATTCAGTCTCATCCGCGTGTCAAGCCTCCCCCAGCTCCCCGCCTTTACAGACCACCTCCCCAGGTTTCACCTTCCTGGCTGGCCTGACGTATACACGCGTGTGGTCACGGCATTGCCCACGGAAGTCGTCACGTGTGAGAAAGTACGCTCCGCAAGGGGAGAGGAAGCACACGCTGACCGCGAGAGAAAAACGAGAATATATATATATATATATATATATATATATATATATATATATATATATATATATATATATATATATATATATATATATATATATATATATATATATATATATATATATATATATATATATATATATATATATATATATATATAAATAGTTGTGAATTATTATCCTCAGAATAACTATTATCATTATTATAAGAATTATTTATTTCTTATAATTTTAATTGTCGATTTATTAATATCTTCAAAATGTATATTATCATTCATTCGTCATATTATTATTATTATTTAAAATTAAAAGTGAAAATTAAATTTACAACTTAAAGGAAATAAAACTTTTAAGTTGAACGTTTAATTTTTTTCTCAATTTAATGTTAGGTAAAAATAAATCGAGATTCAAAAATTCGAGTTGATTTAAAAATTAGAATACATATTTTCAAAGTCATCTAGTCATGATTACATCAAATCGAATTTTATTTGCACAACTTTTTTAACGAGTTTTTTACAAGATGCTATTTTTTCTCTTATATCACCTTAACTTATTTTCCACTCTGCATATTCTTTTTCTTAGTTTAATCCCCCCTCCATCACTTCCTCCTTCCCCTTTCTCCTTGCACATCTTGCTGCACACTTCCTCTATTTCCCTAAAATACTCGCATATCCCTTTTTGTATCTCCCCACCCAACATATTTATAATTCCTCCCTTTATCGCCAAATTATTCATTCCTTTTATTATTAGTATTATTACCAACACAATTATTATCATATATATATATATATATATACATATGCATCCATCTACCGGGTGTCCCATTTTAATCTTACACCTGATTTATCTCGATAAATACTGCTCCAATCACGTATTGAGTATAATAAAACTTTTACGGTGCATAAGGGAACGTCAAAAAATCATTTTTGATCCAAAATTCAGAATGGCGACGTTAAGATAGCCGACATGTTTAAAAAAAGTGAGATTCCGAGTTTTTTCACCGAAACATTTATCAGGCCAATAGTAGCAACTTTTGTAGGAAAAGTTTTTTGATAATGTTCATAATTTTTTGGTTAGAATACCATTGTTATGCGACGTGACGAGCCGCGACCTAATTCTTGCTTAGGTTTGTTTGGGTTATCGAACAAACCCAATCTAATTGACGCCCACACATACACGCACACTTACAGAAGGGATGTTGAAGACTTTATCTCCTCGCTCTTATGTATAAAAATCGCGCTATTAATAAAAAATTATGAAAGTTATAAAAAAAACTTTCCTACAAAAGTTAGTTTTGACCTGATAAATGTTTTGGTGAAAAAGAAATTCATGAACCGATTTTAAAAAAAAACTTGTCGGCCATCAACGTCGCCATTTTGAATTTAGGACCAAAAAAGATTTTTTTTAAACGTCCCCACTTAAACTTCTAAAAGTTTTACTATACTCAATACTTGATCGGAGCAGTATTTTTCGAGATAAATCAGGTGTAAGATTAAAATGGGACACCCGGTATACAGGGTGTCCCAGAACTGAATGCATTCCCTAAAATAGGGGGGTCGGCGGTGAAATTCTGAGTCGATTGATATAAGCATGTGTGGGTCTCAGATCAACCCATGAATTATTGTTGATTTTTTTACGGCGGGCCAATCAGGTGTGCCCGACGAGCCGGTACCTGATTGGCCCGCTTTAAAAAATTAATAATAATTCAGGTGTTGATCTGAGACCCACGCATGCTTATATAAATCGACTCAGAATTTCACCCCCGACCCCCCATTTCACGGAACACATTCAGTTCTGGGACACCCTATGTATACATAGAGAGAGCCAGAGAGAAGAGAAATTGCTCACATCTCTCGTCACTACATGCAGCATTTATATCATTTTATTCAATATATCGGCGTTTGCGTGCGCGCGTTCGTTCAGCGAATAAAAATAAAATTGAACTAGAAATTCACTCGGCATATATTCGATAGTACTTTTTACCGCTCAATTGCCAAGTATATTACGTTTTTTGCGGTTATGATGTCGTAACACGAGGATTCCAAGCATGGTAATAAAAACATTTTAATAATGGAAATAAAATAAAATAAGCAAAACAACGCGAAAGAAAGGTCGTAAAAAAAGTGTGTGATCGGCTTGAGAATTTCTTTTTGGGGGAATCTTCTTTTGGTCTTGGAAAGTTGTTCGTTAATTTGCGAGTCTGTTCTGTTTTTCATATTTTTTTTTCCATCATCGTGGGCTCCGAGCTGAGGTTGAGCTGGGAATAAACAATTACAGAATGCACGGCCCGGATTCAAAGTGGATTCGGTCGCGCGTGGCACAATGGCCGGGCCGCAAATTTCTAGTTTGACGCGTGCTTTTTTTCCAAAATTTTCCAAAAAACATTCTGTCTTTCGTAAACTTTACAAAATCATATCTTCATTACCGTGAAACTCAGGACATAGGGTCCGAGGGTGAAATAAACTGGAAAATGACTCGCTTGAGCCTCAAAAAAATTGTGTCGATCCATGCGCCAAACACCCTGTATACCGAGTGTCCCATTCTAATCTTACACCTGATTTATTTCGAAAAATACTGCTCCGATCAAATATTGATTATAGTAAAACTTTTAGGACTCAAAGAGGGACGTCGAAAAAAAAAAACGTTGGTCCAAAATTCAAAATGGCGACGTTTAGGTGGCTGGTATATTTTTTTTAAAGTGGGATCATGCATTTTTTTAACCAAAATATTTGTTATGTCAAAACTGACAACTTTTGTAGGAAAAGTTTTTTCATAACGTTCATAATTTTTTACTATAGATATATACATATATATAAATATAAGAATAAATAATATATTTATTTAATTGACATATATATATATATATATATATATATATATATATATATATATATATATATATATATATATGAATACGGAGGAAGCGGAGAGGTGTATCTTGTGGCGCGACACTTATGGGAATGCAAAGTAATACGTGTCAAGTCCAACGAGGCGGGTCTTGGAATGTGAGGATGAGAGATGTGTAAGGAAGCGTCCCAAACAGGCGCGATTTGCACGCACTCCGCCCTATTCGCGTATAATTTTCTTTCAATTGAAAAAATATATACAAACCACTATAGATTAGCGGTCGTTAAGGCAGGACACCACTGTGACGAGCCGAAAAAGGTATTTTTTCCAATTTTTTTTTGTCCACAGAGTGTTTATTTGCGGTTCGGAAAAAAGTATGTTATTAAGGCGTTACCCTCACTTGTAGCGCAAAAAAAGGCCTTTTTCATGAATTTTTCAAAAGAAAACTACAAAACTTTTTTAATCGATCAATATACCATCTTAAAGAACACATCTTGAAGAACTATCGGTAATTTTTTTATTGAAAAATATTACATTGTTTAGTGGCAAATGGCCGTCAATGAAATAATGTTTTTATATACACGGTTTGCGGTGACCAACATTGCGGCGAAGTGGATCATCTGAAGAAAAAAATGCGGATGGATTTAGTCAAATATAAGTATAAACTAGTCTTTAATAGAAGGATTTTAAAAAATATTCATTTTTCACAAAATGGCGGTCAGTCAAAGTTAATGGTTCGATTTTAACGAAAAAAACGGCCGTTTTTTGGCTATAAAACGGCCATTTTTTTCGAAAAAAAAAATCCAACGATTAAAGACTGCATTTTTATGTATTAAATAAACCTGCAAAATTTCAAGAAGATCGGTTCATTAGTGTTCGAGTAATCTTGGTCACCGACTTCAGAAATGCCATTTTGAGAAAAACGCGTTTAAAGTTTCTCTTTCAACGCTCTTTCAACGCGGATTCTTCTCTTTCAACGCTCATATCTCAGTCAATTTTGTTCGGATAGACTTGAAATTTTCAGAACATATTCTCAGATACTTATACTTCAAAAAAATGCAATAAAAAAAATCGTTTTTTTTTCAAAATCGCAAGTGGGGCTAACCCCTTAAGCATACATTGAACTTATTTCGTGTAAATTTTTATAAAAAAAATAAAGTTTAACTCTGTATAAAATCTGTGGTTCAACGGCCAGATCGAAAACTTGATGGTTGGTCTGAAAAATAAAAATAAAAAAGGTTTGTAATCTGTGTAAATGTAGTTCTCGTTGTACGTAGCCGATTTTGAAAAAAACAATCACAAAACAGCGGGTGTTAAAAAAAGTGTAATTTTAGGGAATTTTTTTCTTTTATTCGAGGGCTTGAAAAATATTAAATTAAAAAAAAGAGCTATCTACAACAATAGTAGCGACGGCAATGACGAATGTTTTTTTTTTTTTTTTTTTCAAATCGGACTTTCATACATAGAGGTATGATTCCGGCCAGGTCGAAAAAAGTTGATTCGAGAAAAACGAAATTAAAGTGGTCATTTCACGTGGCAGCTATTTTTTCGAATTTTTTTTTTACGAACCATTAAAACACACCATCTTTCAATTTTTACCACTCATTTATTATCATTTTCTTAATCCCTCAGAATTTTATCAAACAAAAATAACGAATTGAATGGACTTTACACCGTTCGGAAGGCACTCGGTGTACAAAAAAGTTCGTTGACGGCTGCCATGATTCCGGAGGTTTTTCTCATCTGAGAAAAAAAATCAAACGGCATTTTACTTTATAGACCTGAGGCTATCACCGGGACCAGAGTAAAATAAAAATATCGAAAATTGAATTTTTGGCACGGTTTTAAAAGTTATGTTCCAAGTGTCGTCATTTTTTTTCGACTTTTTCAGCTTAAAAAAACGATGGCAGATGTCAGAAATATTCTTGTTCGCGTGAGAACTATAGATGTGTTGATTATAGCATAAAAATTTTAGCGCAACCCGTTCAATCGTTTTTGAGATATCGTGGAAGCAAATTCGAAAAATACGGTTTTAAGAAAAACGTTGAAAAGTTCTAGTACGATTTACACAAAGAAAATATTGACTCACCGTCAGTCTGTCCATACAACACGAACACATTGTTTGCAATTCGTGCAAAAAAAATTGATTTTTTGGATCTGCCACATGGGATGACCGTCTTAAAGGCTTTAGTATACGTAAAATGTAGCGTTACCTCCTCTCACTCAAATTTTTCTGTAATTTAGTCAATTTTCAACATTTCACCTTGATTTTTTTCCAAATTTTCTTGAATATCTATACTTTGAAAAAGCAAAAAAAAATTTTTGTACCCATCACCATGGTGTCTCGTTTTATAAAGCCGCCAACATTTGATCCCGGAAACTTATCGAGCAATTTGGGACGTTGAATAATTAAAAAACAATAGTAATAAAAATAAAAATAACTAATAAATAAAAGCGGTTCTCATCTGTTTTGCTCTTTCCCTCGCCACATCGTCGCCACGAGTGAAAAACGAAAAGAAACAAAAAAAAGAAGAAAAAAAATCCGATTGCATGCAAACGGGACCGTTTCTCCGAAAACTTTTATGCCCCCGTTGGCCTCGAACAAGGCCGCTGGTCACTGTCAATGACGCGGGGGCCAGACTTTTTTTTTCCTCGCCGCAAGCCACCTCCATTTTGGTTCCCTCTCCACCAGGACGTTTGCGTATCACCGAGGCTCGAAATTTATTCCCGCCAGTGAATTCCGAAAGAATTTTTTTTTTCTGTCAAATACAAAATGGAAAAAACGCTCAACAAACCCAACAAAATATATTCCGAGCCTGAAAATCTCGCCACGCTATTTTTCTTTTTTTTCCACGTCAAGGGCAGTCACAAGGACACTTTTTCGAAAATTCCCCTCCGGGCGCCCAATACGCGGTGGGTGATCGTGCGAAGCCCAGAAGCCATACTATTAGGAGCGAGGGAAAGGAGAGCGATTTCCTTGTTATTCGGAACAGGAAATATTTCGCTCTTTCCCACGCGTTTGCCGTAAGAAATATCGAAAAAAAATTCCCCCCCCCCCCCCCCCCCCCCCGCCCGAGCAACTCAGCGCACCTCCTGTTCTGTCCTTTTTTTTTACCGAAGCATGCGTAACAAAAGTTGCGCGGATATACTTCAAGCCGATCAACCGTGGGAAGTCCCATGATTGAGAAAGATACGCGAGCAAAGTGTGCGTGAATGTGTGTGTGTTTAGCAACAAATAGAAGAGGCGGTAGACGCGGTTGGAGAGAGAAAGAGAGGGAGAGAGAGAGGTGGAAAGAAATAAAAATGAACAAGAGAACTTGCTAATAATAACAATTATACATAGTCGCAATAACATTAGTAATGATCATAATGATTGAAAAATAATAACAGCAGCGGTAACATTGATAATAATATTAATAATATAAAATAATATAGTATAGAATAGTATAGTATAGTATGGTATGGTATGGTATGGTATGGTATGGTATGGTACGGTACGGTATGGTATGGTATGGTATGATATGGTATGGTATGGTATGGTATGGTATGGTATGGTATGGTATGGTATGGTATGGTATGGTATGGTATGGTATGGTATGGTATGGTATGGTATGGTATGGTATGGTATGATATGGTATGATGGCATGGCATGGCATGGTATGGTATGGTATGGTATGGTGTGGTGTGGTGTGGTATGGTATGGTATGGTATGATATGATATGGTATGATGGCATGGCATGGCATGGCATGGTATGGTATGATATGATATGGTATGATGGCATGGCATGGCATGGTATAGTATGGTATGGTATGGTATGGTATGGTATGGTATGGTATGGTATGGTATGGTATGGTATGGTATGGTATGGTATGGTATGGTATGGTATGGTATGGTATGGTATGGTATGGTATGGTATGGTACGGTATGGTATGGTATGGTATGGTATGGTATGGTATTTTATAGTGTAGGTATACCATAGTATAATATAATATGATATAATACAATATACAATTTTATACAATTCATCTTGAATTTTTTAATTTCGTGAGTTCTACCATTTACCCTTGCGGGTTTTTGAATATAATATAATAACAATAACAGCATAAGTAATGATCATCATAGTAAAAAACGATGACTATTACAACAATCTCCTTTCGATTTCATCGATGACATAATGATAATAATAATTAAAAAATAATAAAAACAGCGGTAACATTGATAATAATATTAATAATATAATATAATATAATATAGTATAGAATAGCATGGTTTAGTATAGTCTAGTATAGTATGGTATGGTATGGTACGGTATGGTATGGTATGGCATGGCATGGCATGGCATGGTATGGTATGGTATGGTATGGTATGGTATGGTATAGTACGATATGGTATGGTATAGTGTAGTATAGCATAGTATAATATAATACGATATAATACAATGTACAATTTTATACAATTCATCTTCAATTTTTTTATTTCGTGAGTTCTACCATTCACCCTTGCGGGTTTTTAAATATAATATAATATAATATAATAATAATAATAATAATAACAATAGCATAAGCAACGATCATCATAGTCAAAACGATGACTATTACAACAATCTCCTTTCGATTTCTTCGATGACAAAATTATCATAATCATTAAAAAATAATAACAACAGCGGTAACATTGATAATAATATTAATAATATAATATAATATAATATAGTATAGAATAGCATGGTTTAGTATAGTCTAGTATAGTATGGTATGGTATGGTACGGTATGGTATGGTATGGCATGGCATGGCATGGCATGGTATCGTATGGTATGGTATGGTATGGTATGGTATAGTATGATATGGTATGGTATAGTGTAGTATAGCATAGTATAATATAATATGATATAATACAATGTACAATTTTATACAATTCATCTTCAATTTTTTTATTTCGTGAGTTCTACCATTCACCCTTGCGGGTTTTTAAATATAATATAATATAATATAATATAATAATAATAATAATAATAACAATAGCATAAGCAACGATCATCATAGTCAAAACGATGACTATTACAACAATCTCCTTTCGATTTCTTCGATGACAAAATTATCATAATCATTAAAAAATAATAACAACAGCGGTAACATTGATAATAATATTAATCATATAGTATAATATGGTATAGAATAGTATAGTATAGTACAGTATAGTATAGTATGGAATAGTATTATAGTATAATATGGAATAGTATTATAGTATAGTATGGTATGATATGGTATGGTATGGCATCGCATGACATGGCATGGTATGGTATGGTATGGTATGATATGGCCTGGTATGGTATGGTATGGTATGGTATGGTATGGTATGGTATGGTATGGTATGGTTTGATATGGTATGGTATGGTATGGTATGGTATGATATGGTATGGTATGGTATGGTACGATATGGTATGGTATGGTATGGTATGGTATGGTATGATGGTATGCTATGATATAGTATGGTATGAAAGTGTAGTATAGTATAGTATTGTATAGCATAGTATAATATAATATGATATAATACAATATACAATTTTATACAATTCATCTTCACTTTTTTTATTTCGTAAGTTCTACTATATACCCTTGCAGGTTTTCAAATATAATATAATATAATATTATAACAATAATAATAGCATAAGTAATAATCATCATAGTAAAAGCGATAACTTTTACAACAATCTCCTTTCGATTTCTTCGATGATATACGGATATATAAAATATAAGAATGGAAGGTGGTCGTCCCGATTCCAAAACTGACTCGGTAAAACGACCTCCAACGAAAGCTCTCGGTACATCAGGACCCCGTATTAAGACACTCGGCAATTTATTTATTTTGTGCGTATGTGTGTGCGTTTTTTTTGCCTCTAAAGTCTAGGCGAAATAGATTCTTCTCGCCTCTGTGAGTCAGCTACTTTATTTTTCAATTCTTTTTTTCCTCGTAATCTCGCAATTTTGTGCCGACCGAGAGATCGGGCTCTTTATCTCTTTTTTTTCTGCTGTTTTTTTACTCGTCGTCGCGTAATAACGACGAAGCGAAAGTACGAGATCGTTTCTCGCTCTCGGGGATCCAGACGAGGACGACCCTCTTTCGAGACAATTTTCCCACCTGGCAGTCGCACACACAGCGAACGTACGAGCACGAAGAGGGGAAAGCTCCGCTCTTTCTCCCGTAATGATCTTCCTGCGCAATTTGCGAGCTCGCGTTTTATTTTTATGGGGATCCTTTTTTTTTATTTCTCGTACGAGTCGGCGAGTCGCGTAGGCAAATTTACTGCGGTCTATTTTTTCTTCTCCTTCGCCCTCTTCCGCTCTCAGCGCTCTTTATTTTGCTTTCTCTCGAAAAAAGCTTTCGTCACCTTTTTTTGTCCTGATTTTTTTTTGTAAAATTGTAGATTTTTATCTCTGTTCTTTTAGCAGTTATAATTTTTCCAAAAATGTCGATTTCGGAAGTTTTGGAAACGTTTAAACGCTGATAACTCTCGAACTTATTGAGATATCGACGAATGCCACTATATATTTTTTTTTCATTTTAAAGCATACTTTCGTTGAAAAATATGAAAACATTATCAATTATCTATGTCAACGTTTTTTTTTCTAAAGTAAAAACTATTTTTTTTAAATGATCGACTATTTTTTATTTTTTCAAAAAAATCTGTAAAATAGAGTGACTCATTCTATGATTTTTAAAACTAATCTCATCATGGGCCCATTTTTCCTTTTATTTTTTCGAATTAATCATATTTTTTTGAGAAGATTTTTGTCATTTTAATCTCCAATAATACTATTAATGATTTAATTAATGAATTAATGATTAGGATAGGAGTGGTTTATTTTTATATCGTTCTATTGATTTACATTTTTATCTTTGGCTATATTGTCAAATTTTTGTTTTTCAGAATTGTTTTGTTACTTATTTCTTGACGACATTCCGATCTCGAAAAACCACATTTATCAATTCAGCATCCGGAAAATGGGACGACGAGAGAAAAATTGGACGTTACGTCGTATTATTCGTCGATCGTGAGGGAAAAAGAAACAAAAATTAATTTAAAACAAAGAGTAATAATACGACGTGAACGTCATTGTAGGCGTTCGGGCCAGACGGCAGACCGCTTCCTACACTTGTGACAACATTACAGGGAATGGCAAAAAAATGCCCCACAATTATTCATTGTATTCGCAGACGGAAAAAAAATTGGGCATGTATATCCTATGCACGTGGTTTTATTAGCGACATTAACTGGTAGAAAAGAAAATTAGATTCAATTACTATGGAAAAATTTGATTAGTTAATTATCGCAAAAGGATAAGATTAAATTACACTTAAAAATTCAGAATAATCGATTATAAAAAAAAATTAAATTACATTAGATAGAAAAAGTCAGACTGCTCATAAAAAATTAGACTCAACTATAATTAAAAAATCAGAATAATTAATAAAAAAAGACATCTAATTGCGTTTGGAGAATCAGATTAATAATTTATCAAAAACCACATTGGAACACGTTTTTAAAAATCGAATGAATTAATTATAATAAAAAATTAGATCGAGTTCCATTTCGAAAAGTCAGAATAATTAATGATCCAAAAAAACTAGATTGAATGAAATGTCGAGAATCACATTAGTTAATTACCATAAAAGATACACTCAATCCCATGTAAAGAATCTGATAAATTAATTATGAAAAGGCAATCACATCGAATGACATTTGAAAAATCAAAAGAATTGATTATAAAAAACAGTCACCTTAAATTACATTAAAAAAATCAAATGAATTATTTATCAAATACATTTTTTTAATTATATAAAAAAAATTACAATGCATTCGAGAGGCACATACACCAAAAATGGTTTCTCCCAATCTAAAATTACATTCGCACGCCTCCACCTGCATACAAATTCCCGCACATATGAATGCGCACAAATTGAGTACGCGATAAAAAGTACATATCTGAATATAAATAAAAACATAAATTAATACAAAAAATGATTAATAAAATAATAAAAAAATTCATAAATAATTACAAAAATATAAATAAATGTGAAAAATTACATTCGCACGCCTCCGCCTGCATGTAAATTCCCGCACATATGAATGCGCACAAATTGAGTACGCGATAAAAAGTATATATCTGAATATAAATAAAAACATAAATTAATACAAAAAATAATAAATAAAATAATAAATAAACGAAATAAAAAATAAAATAATACAAAATTAATTAATAACTACAAAAATATAAATAAATGTGTACGTGTGCATATTCGTTTTTTTTTCTCGCAGACGTATTTTTTTTTTCATTGCCGTTTCGAAGCGGCTGGCACGATCCACGAATGATTAGAATGGCGCGAGGCGTATACAAAGCGGCGAGCCAGCGTGTGGGGAAACACAAAGTATCGCCGTGAGTCATACGCGGACTGGCGATATATCCAGGGTCCGAGGGGGGGGAGGAGGCTCATGAGCTTCGACTCCCACACTTTGCCGTGACGGCTCGCGCCTGGACTCGTCTTCCTTCAAGGCTTTCCGCGGCCACGAGGTCGGCAGATTCGACGATAATTTTCGCGCAATTTTACGATGTTACGCGACCGAATTATTCCGCCGTTCATTAAAACGTCCGTAATGTTTTTTTTTCCTGGACGAGTAATCCACAGCCTTTCTCGAGTGCCAATTAATATTGGCCGGAATGTTTCGCGGTTGCTTGCAGCGAAAAAAATAAAAATAAAATCGACTAAGTGGATCAAAAGTGAGGGGATTTTTTAACTTTATTTTGTTTATTAATTATGCGGGTGGGGCAAGGGGGTGGAGAGATACGGGATGAGATTGAGAACCACTTTTGCTTGTTACGTCGATGAGGGGAGATACTGGTGCTGTATACAGAGAGACGAAATTTTTGAAGCTCGTCTGACACGCTACAGCCGAGACTACTGGAGCTCGACGCTTCTCTCTCTCTCGCCCCTCTCTGCCGCTCTCTCTTTTATTTCTTTTCTGGTTCGATGATCTTTGATCGACGAACCTCCAACGATGAAAGTGGTGAAAGCCTTTTACGAGACACGGTGACGACGACGTTCTAATCAAATCTGGATTTTCATCCTCGCTCGATTCTACGATAAACCTCGCAATTTGCTCTCGCTCGTTTTCTTCGAACTTTTCCATTTTATGGAAACATTCATCTCTGAATGACTTTATAATTATTATTTATTCATTTATTTATTTTTATTGTCATAATTTTTATATTTGTTTTTCTTCATTTTTGTCGTAATTATCATCATTGTTCTTTTATTTCAATAGATTTTATCGCTCAGGGCAACTTTTCAGACGTTCGAATTGGCTTGTATGAAAATTCTGCATAAGATCTTTTTTTCATAAAGTTTCCTCAACATTTAAGGTTAAAAAGAACACTTTTCTAGATACAAAAAATAGCCAAGAATATTTTTGAAAAAACCGGTTCGAAAAAGTTATTATTTGTAGAAATGGCATGCGAAAAACCAAAAACAGATGATTTTTATCTCGAAAATCGTGGGATTTTTACTAAACCGAAATTCCAGCATATAGTAGGGACCTATTTGACCTATCGATGGTCAATTACTTGCAGGATTATCCATTCATAACAGGACACCCTGTATATACTATACATTTTATTTTTATTGATATTGACGTATCTAATATACTATACTATACATTTATACAGATATATGATATACTTTTTATTTTTTCGATATTGATATATACACTATCCTATACTATACATATATACAGATATATACTATATTATACATTTTATTTATGATATTAGATATGATTACTATCACGATTGTTATAATAATAACAATCATGATTGATAATTACTATCATAATTACTATTATCATGATACTATATTACTATATTACTGATAACTGATATATACTATATCATATATAATTGATTACTATAATGATTGATTGATTAAATATATACTTTATTACTATATTACCGATGCTACAATCATAATACTATATTACTAATAATTACTATCATGATTGTTATAATAATTACTAATGATAATCACTGATAATGATTGTTATGATAATTACTGATAATGATTTGTTATAATAATTACTAATAATTACTATCATGCTTGTTATAATAATAATTATTATTCCTAATTATTATTGTCATTATCTTAATCCTGATTTATTATCACCCCCAAAAATGCATCATTATTGCAGCCTTTTTTTAAAAAAGTTTTCCGAAAACTTTTTTGCCATCATTTCACAAAATG
>OY723397.1:23080838-23163338 GCA_963210295.1 Ophion ellenae | reverse complement strand
ATGAAAATACACGTGCACACACACACACACCCACACACGGAGACAAATGCTAAACATTCGCGAAGGACTAGCTCGTGGCACGCGAGTCGGTCTGAAGAGCCGGCTTACGTGTTCCATGTGTGCTTACAATGCGGAAAGTTCATAATGTACGCACGTACATATTGAAAATATTTTTTATTTTTCCAAATAGTTTTTTAATATTTTTCATTATTTATTTATTTGTTTATTTATATATTTATTTATTTATTTATTTATTTATTTATTTATATATTTATTTATTTTTTTATTTGCTTATCCATTGATTACTTTATTCCATAATATTTATTCATTGCTTAATACATTTTTTATTGAGTACAATCGTGGCCTGATAAAAATCCAAAACTATCGACGATCTCGTAATCTCGCAAGCTCGTCCGAGCCACGAGAGCTTCGCGCAACGTGAAACGGACGAGATTCATTCGTCTTGAATGTACGAAAAAAAAAACGCCAGAAGAAGCGAGGAAGAAGATGAGAAAAATAAGGAGTAGTAGCGAGTGGTTACGGACGCTATTGGTCAGACGGATAGGAAAGTTTTTCCCATGTCATTGATCGATCCGTACACTGTGAAGGTTTTTCTTTTATTTTTTCAAATGAACGTTTTGCGCCTTGAACGTCGTTTGACCGCGGTCAATTTTCATCGATTATCCGACAGTTCCGAGTGAGCCGCGAATACGTGCAAATATTTGTTGCTTAATCGATTGTAGTTAATCGTGCTCGATCGGATTCGCCGGCTGATCGGACGACTGCGTCATTTGGGAAAAGGGAAATGACAGAGAAGTATATAGGAGAATTTGAAAATTGAGAAATAAGAAATTATACAATTGAAAAAGAAAAATTGATAAAATTGAAAAATAAAAATGGATAGAATTGAAAAATAAAAAATGATAAAATTGAAAAACGAAAATTTGCTAAAATTATAAAAGGAAATTTACAAAAGAAAAATTGAAAAAATTTGAAAAAGAATTGATAAAATTGAAAAAGAAAAATTGATAAAATTATAAAAGGAAATTTACAAAACAAAAATTGACAAAATTTGAAAAAGAAGAATTGGCAAAATTGAAGAAAAAAAAACATTTGATAAAATTGAAAAAGAAAAATTGTTCAAATAGAAAAAGAAGAACTGATAAATTTGAAAGAGGAATAAAGCAATTAATTAAATTGATCAAATTAAATGAGCTAGAAAATATAACTCCTGTGACAAAAAATAATAGAAAAATTTAAAAAAGACGAAAAAAACCTGTCGAGCCTCGCGAGGCCCTTGAACTGCGGGAAACCTCGAGGCGCGTTTCGCGCCATATAAATAATTCCAAATTTATGCTACGCTGGACGAGACGACGGGGACCGCGAGTGCGAAAGCTAAATCCGGGCCATGCCCCTCCGCCCCTCAATCCTTTCGCGTCGTGGCTTGTGCAAGAGACCGAGGATTGCGAGATCTCATCTGGCTCATTACTTTTCTCCTTTGCGAATACGTTCGCGTAAAAGAAAAGCAAAAAGACAAAAATTAAAAGACGAACGACAGAAGTCCAGACAGTGGTGAATGTAACAAGAACACAAATTTTCTCTCTCTCTCTCTCTCTGGCTGGTTTGCGGTTTATTTAGCTTACGCCCAGACCACCAAGTATTTGCAACATATCGTTTTGCGCCCCAAAGAAAACGGCGCTTCTCCCTATGCAATACGAGACGAAAAAAGAGAAAAAAAATATCCCCACAAAAAAAATAGAGCAGCCGGAAATAAAATTGTGAGGTAACTTCTTTTCATGGAATTTCCTCAATATTTTTTTAAATTCCAATGTAACACGAATCCACGAATCTCTGTTGAACGATTGGTAAAAAAAAAATTAATCAAAATCTCCGCATATTTTTATATAATTAATTTCAATAATTTAATGATTAGATATTAGTGATATTCAATATAATAAATATTATAATAATCAATAATTATATTTAATAGTTACTTTCGTATTTAATAATATTTAATATAATAACAATTATTCTAATCAATAATCAATAATATTTAATATTTGATGTTAATAAATTTCATAAAAATTCTCAGGAATACTGGTAGTTGCGATATAACTTTTTTTCGCAAGTATTTAATCGTTACTTGAATACACGAGTATCTCTCGTCGCCTCTCGTTCAACCCGACAGGCTCGATCCTCTAATCATTATATATATATATATATATATATATATATATTTGCAATGGCAGAGTACGAACTCACTGCGGGCAGGATCGACGTAATCGGAAAACGCCATGCTAGTCAAGTGAAGCACGAGAGAGCGTTATGCAATTCAATGTGTTGCACGATATGGCAAACATTTATATGCATATATATATATTCATTCATATATATTGTCGTACATATAAATTAATATGTAGATATTTGTAATTTCGTGTGAAAAAAATAATCTTTCTGTTTTTACTTATATATATATATATATATATATATATATATATAAGTAAAAACAGAAAGATTATTTTTTTCACACGAAATTACAAATATCTATATATATATATATATATGTGTGTGTGTGTGTGTGTGTGTGTGTGTATATACACAATGTGTCCTGTATGAACGTTTGAGGCCTTAGGTCACTCCAGAGGCCGAAAAAAATAGGCTTTTTGTGGATTTTTTTTTTCAGAAAAACTACAAAATAAATCGAGATTACAAAAAAGGTTGTTTATGATACATATCGGTGACTGTATACAATATTTGTTTTAAGCGATTAATTTCAAAATCGCGGCTGTGCAGCGTTTATCTCAAAGCTGCATTTTTTAAGTTGGCCGGAAACATAATTTCGAAAATTTTCAACCGATTCACTTGAAACATTGAATATATCTTGAAAAATACATTGTCTATGGAAGTACGTAGGATTTTGTTTTTATATTGCATAGTTCATTTGTTATTAACAGTTATCTGACGATTTTTTGGAAAGTGAAAAATTTGCCTAAAAAATCGTCAGATAATTGTTAATAACAAGTGAACTATGCAATATAAAAAAAAAATCCTAGGTACTTCCATAGACAATGTATTTTTCAAGATACATTCAACATTTCAAGTGAATCGGTTGAAAATTGTCTGAGTTATGTTTCCGGCCAACTTGAAAAATGCAGCTTTGAGATCAACGCTGCACAGCCGCCATTTTGAAATTAATCGGTGCGAAAAAATTATTGTATGCAGTCACTGATATGTATGATAAACACCCTTTTTTGTAATCTCGATTTATTTTGTAGTTTTTCTGAAAAAAAAATCCCCAAAAAGCCGATTTTTTCGGCCTCTAGAGTGGCCTTAACCCTCTAATCCTGCAACTGTCGATAGACCAGATCATGTCCTACTATATGATGGAATTTCAGTTTAGTAAAAGTCCCAAGGTTCTCAAAATTTGGGGCTTTGTGTTATTTTTTGAAAAAAAAAAATCTGCTTGTGGTTTTACGCATGCGATTTTTACAAATGAAATCGATAATAAATAAGCAACTGTTTTAAGTAATTGGCACGATATGCGTAGTACATTTTTTTACACCAGAGACTATCAAAGTCAGATGTTCGAATTGGTTTGTATGAAAATTCTGCACAAGATATTTTTACATAAATTCTCCTTAACATTCAACGTTAAGAAGAAGACTTTTCTAGATAAAACAAATCTAGATAGAACTAATATTTTAGAAGATTGTAGATAAAACAAACAAACTTTTCTAGATAAAACCAATCTAGATAAAACTAATATTTTAGAAGATTGTAGATAAAACAAACTTTTCTAGATAAAACAAATCTAGATAAAACTGATATTTTAGAAGATTCTAGATAAAACAAGCAAACTTTTCTAGATAAAACAAATAACGAAGACTTTTCTCGATAAAACAAATAACAAATAACGAACTTTTTTCTAAACTGGGTAAAAAAAAGTTATCATTTGTAGAAATGGCATGCGAAAAACCAAGAGCAGATGATTTTCATCTCGAAAATCGTGAGACTTTTACTGAAGTGGAATTCCAGGACATTAGTAGGCCATGATCTTACCTATCGACAGTTGCAGGATTTTCCATTTATAACAGGACACCCTGTAGACGCAAGGCATAATGCATAGAAGAGATTGAGTAGATGAATGCTCGCAGCTCTCGGTGACAGGGCGTTCGATGTCGCGTAGTATACACGTCCTTATCGAAAACGAGGCGTGTGCAGCCCCCCCCCCTCTCTCTCTCTCTCTCTCTCTCTCTCTCCCCTCCCCCCCTCTCTCTCTCTCTCTCTCTCACTCTCTCCCTCTCTCTTTCATCGATTCTCGAATGCAATTTCCCTCGAATCGATGTATTACTTTTTTTGTTCGTTCTCCTCTTCTAACCAGTCTCAAGCTCGTGGGTCTCCTTAATATTTTTCATCAAAATAATTTTCATTCGAATTATTACTCCAATACTTAGAAAATAATAAATAAAAACATTTTTATTAATACAAATAAATGATTAATTATTGATGAATATTCATCAATAAGTAATAAATCATTTTCTTTAAATACTTCTTTTTTCTCCTTGCCACTTGTCAAAAAATCTTCGATTTTTCACCGCATTTTTCACGCTGTTCTTTCGTGCCCCCGAGGAGTCAAAGTTGTCGGAAAAAAATGGTGTGTTTCCAATCGATTCGGCCGACCCTCGCCCGAACCTCTTCGTTTCCTGTTGTTTTTTCGCCCTATGAACTTTTGCGCTCGCACGAGCCCAAAGCTCATCGAGGATCGCCTACCTAGGCCGCGTATTAACTCGAGTTTCTCGGTCGCTCTTGGAGCACAGCAGTTTTCAGGAGGGAAACACACCACTCGCTCACTCCCTCGAGACTCGATCGATTTTGCGTTCAAAGAGAAGGTAGAGGGTTCCGCGAGAGTTTCATCCCCTTTGTGAACCACCCACGTTTTCACTCCATCTCGAGTCTCGACGACACTTGGAAATTGTGGGGGTATATATAGGCACGCACAAATTCAATTAATATCTGTATATATATATATATATATATATATATATTACACACATGATTAATTTACTCTATAATCAAAAATGTGTTTTATTAATATGTCAGTTATTATTGTTATTGTGTAAATATAAATATATTTTCATAGAAATACTCATATGATAACTAAAATGATTTATACATTGGAATATTTTATTTTCTTTTTTATTGAATAATAAATTCATAATTGTTTAAATACACAGACACAGAACCAAATTCCCGTCGTTATTTATTTATTCTTAAATAAAAAATATGTTCTGCTAACATATCAGTTACTATTGTTGTTATATAAATATCAATACATTTTTGTAGAAATATTTTGATGATAACCAAAATATGTTGTATATTAGAATATGTAATATTGTTTTTTATTTAAGAATAACATCATAATTAGGCAAATACACAGACACGGAACCCAATTGCACTCGTCATTTATTTATTAAATAATAAAAAATATGTTTTACTAATATATCAGTTGCCATTATTTTTATATAAATATTAATGTATATTTTTATACAATCTTTTAGATTTGTTATGTTTCATTTCATTTTAATGATTTTCATAGAAATTAATTTGACAACTAAAATAACTTATATATGCAAATTTTTTATTTTGTTTTTTTATTGAATAAGACTTTGATAATTATGTAAATACACACACAACAATATCTATATATATTACACCTAGCCCGTGACCCCGACCATTTTTGGTTTCCCTGATTTTTTTATTTAAATTGTACCCCATGAAAGGAATATCCACACCAATTTTTAGATTTTGATCTCTTCTCTTTTAGGAGTTATAATTTTCCAAAAAAATGTCGATTTCGCAGCTTTTATTCAAAATAATGTTTTTCCGTTAAATTCTGCACAAATAAAAAACAAACTGTTTCAGGCCTAGCGAAGTCGAATTGGAAATCACGAAATCATTAATAGCATCATTGGAGATTGAAATGACAAAAATCTTCGCAAAAAAATTAGATTAATTCGAAAAATATAAAAGGAAAAATGGGCCCACGATGAGACTAGTCTTAAAAATCATAGAATGGGTCACTCTATTTTTCAGAGTTTTTTGAAAAAAAATTAAAATGGTAATCATCTAAAAAAAACAGTTTTCACTTTAGAAGCAAAAAAAACGTTGACATTGATAATTGATCATTTTTTTCATATTTTCGTATGAAAGCATGCTTCAACATGAAAAACAAATATATATTGACATTTGTCGATATCTCAACCAGTTCAGGAGTTATGAGCGTTTAAACGTTTCCAAAACTTCCGAAATCGATATTTTTTGGAAAATTATAACTCCTTAAAGATAAGAGATAAAAATCTAAAAACTGGTGTGAATATTCGTTTCATGGGGTACAATTTTTCGAAAAAAAATTAGGAAAACCAAAAATGGCTGGGGTCACGGACTCGGTGAAATGGCGTGGAATGCCCCATATGTATATATATATATATATATATATATATATATACATGCAGTGAAAACGTCAGGCAGGAAGGAATTCATCTGGAATGTTTCGAAGCCCCGCGAGCTTTCAAGCTCCTGTGACCTTTATATCTAGGGTGTATAAGGTTATGGCTGGGCAAAATGTCGGAGAGAGCACCATGGTTTATCCGTATAGGATTGTCACGTAACCATGTTTCTCCGGCTCTGGTCGATCGATTTCCCGTTTCCGGGTGAGCTCGCACCTACGCGCGCCCACGCTTTCAAGCTCCCTTTTTTCACCAGACGATCCACGTGTTTGCCAATTACGAGGCACGCGGTCACCCATCCGTGTATCGACGCCCAACCTGGCCCGAACGTCCATCAATCTCTTCTCAATTAAAATACGATTTTTTCAATCATTTTTTTTTCTCGTTCTATTTATATACCCGAGTATTTATTATTAGATGAATTAATTTCGCTCTCTCTCTCTCTCTCTCGCGCGCGCGAGTCGAGATGATAACGCGGATAAAATGAACGGAAGAGATAGAGCGAGAGCCATAAATTGCCCGGGTCCGTCATCAAAGAGCGAGAGAGAGAGAGAGAGGGAACGTTCTCATTGTCGAGGCACGCATTATTAAATTGCCCGTCGTCGCGGAGGAAATGACAATTTGCTCGCGACCAAGCTGTTCCTCTTGGTACACGCCGCTCGGTAATGGACGAAAAAAAAAAACTCAAAAATCATTCGAATCTTTCGTGAGTATGAGAATTATATATATATATATATATATATATATATATATATATATATATATATATATATATATATATATATATATATATATATATACATATATATATACATACATATATATATAAATACATACATACATACATACATACATACATATATATATATATATATATATATATATATATATATATATATATATATATACATATATATATATAAAGTCGTTCGCACGTCCTCGAGGCTCATCGTGCTCGCACAAGGAAACAGAAATATCATCGAAATGAACTTGACAATTAGTCTCAATTCACGTAATCGAAGGAACAAAAAAAACTTGGACTCGTTCTCCCACGCTGAATTTTACGAATCAACTTTAGAGGTCAAGAGAAGGGAGAGGGGGTAAGGCGGTTATCAATAATCAATAGAAAAATCAATACACAAAAAATAATAAATAAAACAATTACGTAAAAACCCAATAGGGCTTACGTGGACCTCAGGAATTAATTGAGACCTCATTTTTAAAAAAGAAAAAAATAAAACAAAATTAATAAGAAATACAAATAATTTGAAAAATAATAGTTGCCAACATTTAAAGAAATAGATAAAAATCAATAAATAAAGAAAAAAATAGATGACCAATTACGTAAAAATCCGCTAGGGTATACGGTGGAATTCAGGAATTAATTGAGACCTCATTTTGAAAAATTAAAAATGAAACAAAATAACGATGGATGAAAATAATTGTAAAAATTGAATACAATAGAAGCTCAACATCGATAGATAAAAATAATAGATTTAAAAAAAAAATAGATAATCGACTTTAAAGGTCGAGAGAAAGGAAGAGGGAGTAAGGCGGTTGGCAATAATTAATTGAAAATAATGATAGATGAATTGAGACCTCATTTTTAAAAAAGAAAAAAATAAAACAAAAATAATAAGAAATACAAATAATTTGACAAATAATAGTTGCCAGCATTTAAAAAAATAGATAAAAATCAATAAATAAAGAAAAAAATAGATAAACAATTACGTAAAACCTGCTAGGGTATACGTTGGACCTCAGAAATTCATTGAGACCTCATTTTAAAAAATAAAATAGACAACAAAAATAATAAGAGATACAAATAATTTGAAAAATAAAATAAATAAAAGATAATAGTAGCTCGCATTTAAAAAATAGATAACCAATAAGGCGAAAAGCCGCTAGAGTATACGTTGGGCCTCAAGAATTAATTGAGAGCTCGTTAAAAAATAAAAATAAACAACAAAAATAATGAGAGATAAAAATAATTAAAAAAATGAAATAAATAAAAGAAGCTGAAGAATAATACATAAAAAACGACAGATAAAAAATGATAAATAAAAAACAACAAATGAAAGATAACAATTAATGAAAAATTGTCAAAATAGGAAACATAAATTAGGCCTGCAGTTGTGATATTAATACCAAAAGTTTCCATCGACTTTTGGAATGCCACCAAAATATAATGTACCCCCTTAATCCTGAAACATTCGATAGGACGAAATGGACGTTTCAATCACGACACTCCCCTTGATTTTATTCAGGATCGACGATCAATAATTTTTCAACTGCACTCGAGCGGATCGAATGTAATTTAACGAATTAATTCGATTGACTACAGTGACAGATGTGGTGCTGTAAATTACGAGTGAGCGAGCTATCTCTCTTGACGTGCCCCAAATAAAATGCGACGAATTTTCACGTTCGCGGTGTGACAATGTTCGTCGAAAACGAGGAAAATAAGTGAACGTTAAATTCGTCGAGCCGACGATATTCGTGGGACGAAAAGTTTTCGGCAGGTGGAAAAAGTGGGGGGAGGGGAAAAAAATTGAATAAAACAAGAGACGGAGAGTGATAGAGATTTTTGACACGTGCGTGGATGCTGTGGCCCGTATTGGGGGATGACGGGCTTGGCCCTTCGTCACCCCGGGGCCCCGCCAATAACAAGCGATCGAACAAACTCGGCCCGTTGCTGCTCTGCGCACCTTGCAAACCGGCGGTCCGGAAAAATCAAAATACCACCCAGTGGTACGTTCAGCAGGTAAAGAAAAACAAAAATTAATGAGAAAAAAAAATCACAGCGAGCAAGTACACAGTTATTTTTGTAGAACAAAAATTTGACAATATTTTTTTGTCAGTTTCATTTTTCGATCCTTCAAATAAATTATTATCGCAGGGATCGAGATTTTCGTTGAACATTTCTTTTTTAGTAGCAGTAGTATTTATTCCGTGTATACCCTCACAGGGTGTTTACATATTTGCCCTTCCCTATTCCCACTTACAATAAAATTACATATACTTTGGTATAATTTGCCGATTTCTTTTTTTATTTATTTTATTAAGGCAGTAGTCTCTGCTTTAGAAGCCGAAAAAAAGCGTTTTTTCAGCAATTTTTTTGAAAGGGAAGGAAATGATTGCGGTAAACGAAATTTTGAGACGATAGTGCATTATATTCAAGCTTTAAAAAACAATTTTTATTATTAAAAAATATTGAAATTTTTCAAAGTTGTAACGATTTTTCTGGGGCGCCTGGAGTCTGCACTTGTAAATCGGTGCCGGTGATGGAGGTCGTGCGATGCATCTGAAACAGTCGAACCAAATTTTTTTTTAGTTTTTATAAGTCCCTTTTCTATATGAACTAAAAAAATACCGAAGAAATCATGAAATTCCAAATTTTTTCGAAGTTTGAAAAAAAATGCACTTTTTTGAAAAAAAAATTCACTTTAAGTTACAAAACAAAGAATTTAAATAGTACTTTTGTCCAACTTTTTTAGTTCAAATAGAAGATAATTTAATACTGAAGCTAGATCGCTTTGATTTCTTTCGATCGGACATATATTGTTTTTGCTATCGCCGGCACCGTTTTCTAAAACTTGTGAAAATGAAAACTCGAGAAAACGGGCGTTAAAGTTTTCGGTCCAAAAAAATATAAGTTTTTGGATACTTACACTAATTAGATGTTAATCAGCTATCCCCGGGCCATACAATAATCCTTCCTCTTCTTCAAATCGATTTTTTGAAGCCTGTAAAGCAGACTACTGCCTTAATGAAATATTTTTTAGAAATAAAATATGTTTTCTATTCAAATATTAATAGAAGATTTTTTTTTTAATTTTGTATTGATAAAGTTTTTCACTTATTTATTTTATTCGTGAATATATTTATTTATTAATCTTATTTATTCATTACAAAGCTGGTTATTTGATTACTTTTTTTATATATTATCTTTTATTTATATACTTCATTAATGACGATACAGCTTATTAGTTGCAGGACATTTATCACACTTGCTATTAAGGCGTTACCCCCACTTGTAGCGCAAAAAAAGGCCTTTTTCATGAATTTTTTTGAAGAAAACTACAAAACTTTTTTATTCGATCAATATACCATCTTAAAGAACACATCTTGAAGAACTTTCAGTAATTTTTTTATCGGAAAATATTACATTGTTTAGTGGCAAATGGCCGTCAATGAAATAATGTTTTTATATACACGGTTTGCGGTGACCAACATTGTGGCGAAGTGGATCATCTGAAAAAAAAAAATGCGGATGGATTTAGTCAAATATAAGTATAAACTAGTCTTTAATCGAAGGATTTTAAAAAATATTCATTTTTCACAAAATGGCGGACAGTCAAAGTTAATGGTTCGATTTTAACGAAAAAAAACGGCCGTTTTTGGCTATAAAACGGCCATTTTTTTTTTCGAAAAAAAAAATCGAACGATTAAAGACTACATTTTTATGTATTAAATAAGCCTGCAAAATTTCAAGAAGATCGGTTCATTAATGTTCGAGTAATCTTGGTCACCGACTTCAGAAATGCCATTTTGAGAAAAACGCGTTTAAAGTTTCTCTTTCAACGCTCTTTCAACGCAGATTCTTCTCTTTCAACGCTCATATCTCAGTCAATTTTGTTCGGATCGACTTGAAATTTTCAGGACATATTCTCAGATACTTATCCTTCAAAAAAATGCAATAAAAAAAAATCGATTTTTTCAAAATCGCAAATGGGGGTAACCCGTTAAATTCATTTTTGAATAATGTGAAATAACTTTTTCTTGAAATCATTCAGCCAGACACTTGTTAGAACTGATCTTTTTTAAATTATTTTTCTTTGACACTCGACACCTCTCTCTCTCTCTCTCTCTCTCTCTCTCTCTCTCGCGTATCAAAAGTATGTTACGAGAGATCGCAGCGAGAGACGTGACGTACGCGCTCGGATAACTTTTTACGACGAGTATTTTGTTCGCGGCTCATCTGCTCGTCATCTGGTCAACTCTGTGCACTCGTCGTTCCCGTATACGCGCGTGCTCGATCTACGATTTCTAGGTCGCTCGCAAAATGCACGCTTTTTTCACGGCGAACCGCGCCATTTAAACTTGTCGCACGCGGATATCGAGAAACGAGAGAAATTTTCGCCAATCACGAATTCAATTCGCTCAAAAAAAAAAAAAAAACAAGAAATATCTATATACAGGGTGTCCCTCTAATCTCTGCCACCCGAAATAACTCGGCAATTATCGACGACGCAAAAAAATGTTCCAGACAAAAGTTGTACGGTGTGAAGGGGTCCATCAAATGCGACCAATTTTTTTTATTCCGTTGGAGGCGCTGACGCACAGTGAAGCTCACCACCACTTTATTAAATGGAATGCTACATTTTTTTTCAACCATCTTGTGGAGCACCTCAAGGCGCGTAAAAAACATTAGGGGGCCAAAGTCGTTCAAGGTCATTCAAGGTCAGTATCGATTATACAAATCTAAATGGGTGACCTTGAATGACCTTGAACGACTTTGAAGCCCTAATGTTTTTTATGTGGCTTGAGGTGCTCCACAAGATGGTCGAAAAAAAATGTTCAATTCCATTTTAAAAAGTGGAGGTGACCTTCACTGTGCGTCAGCGCCTCCACCGAAATGAAAAAAAAATTGGTCGCATTTGATGGGCCCCTTCACACCGTACAACTTTTGTCTGGAACATTTTTTTGTGACGTCGATAATTACCGAGTTATTTCGGGTGGCAGACATAAGATGGACACCCTGTATAAACACTCAGCAAAAAATTGAGGGAACGGAACATTTTTTTAAATTGTTTCAGTCATCTTCGAAAAGCTGGAACTCAAGTTATCAACCTGAAGTTTAAAGAGCACTAAAAGTGCTCCTTTAATTTTTGACAAAACTTTGACGATTCGGGTAAAAAAAACGGTCCAACCGATTGATTTGAAAATGTACAGGGATTTTGGGCATGTATTGAGCTCAAAAAAACCTAGAAACATTGGTCATTTTGGCAATATTTGCAAAGTGGCGTTGGATTTTCCAAAACGACAGTAAAATTCATCTTTATGTACTTTTTCAAAACAATATTAGGCTTAGAAAAAAAAAATATTCGTCTAAAATACCAAAAGGCACTTATAGACGATTCATCCAAGTTTCCAAAACCCACTTTTCGCTCGCTGTACGATTATCACTTCATGAGATGTCGATGATCAAAGGAAAAAGCTGACTTTTCATGCAATCGGCAATATGCCAGCAAAAAATAGTCGTAAAAAGAACAAAAAAAACTAAATTGAAGCTAAAGAACCACGCTCCATGACCCCAGCATTAATTAAGCCGGGAATTTTTTTTTGAGCCCATGGACGCTTTTGAAAAAAAACAAAATAAATTTTGAAATTTTTTTCTTCCTTCTATTTCATATGATAGCGCCGAGCGGAATATTAAAAAAAAATTGTCCGCGACATTCTTCAACTAAACATTTCAAGCTTCAAAATGTTTCTCCCCCCCCCCCCCCCCCGGTACGACAATTTTTCACGGACTTACGGCTTTTCGAAGATTACTGAAATTTTTTAAAAAATGTTCCGTTCCTTTAATATTTGTGCTGAGTGTATGTTGGCAGAAATTAATCTGTGTCCAAAAAACGTAATGATAATTTTTACTCAAATCCTAACAAACCCACGGTAGAAAAAAAAATCATTTAAAAAATATGCAAATAGACCCACACAAACTCAAACGAGCACACTACGATTTTTTCTTCAATATACAAAAAAAGGATAACGGTCCAAAAAGACATACCTCCGATTCATTTGAAATGTTGCATACCCATACATTTTTACTCGCTGATCACGAATATGTTAGTGAAAATACCCGAAAATTTGGTTTCCAAGGTCAAAACTCACAAAAACTGATTTTTCAAAAGTGTTTTTAATTTTATTGTAATAAATGTTGATCTTAGAGAAAAATGTTTCCTACAAAAATTGTAGCCTATAAAAAGATAGATGTTTAATGTTCCATACAACTTTTGTATGAAACCAATCTGTTTCGAGAAAAGTGGGATAATGCTCCAAAAAGTACATTTTCCTAAACTCCATTAGTTTCGATCTTATCTACTTGCGCACTTTACCGCGGGAAGGTTGCAGTTTGATCTGTAACACTATGTGCATATCTAAACAATAAACAACACACAACAAACAAACCCAAACAAAAAACAACACACAACACAATAAAAAAAAACCCCAACCTTCCCGCGGTAGAGTGCGTAAGTAGATAATATCGAAATAATATATATATATATATATATATATATATATATATATATATATATATATATATATATATATATATATATATATAATAGCTCGATAGTATCGAGTTTAGCAAAATGTACTAATAGGAGCATTATCTCATTTTTCTCGAAACTAAATGGTTTTAGACAAAAACTGTATGGAACATAAAAGATCAATATTTTTATAGGCTACAACTTTTGTGGAAAACATTTTTCTCTAAGATCAACATTTATTAAAATAAAGTCGAAAAACTTTTTAAAAATCCGTTTTTGTGAGTTTCGACCTTGAAAATAAAATTTGCGGCTACTTTCATTATCATATTCTTCATCAGCGAGGTAAAATACAAGGGTACACAGAATACCAAATTACTCAGCGGCATGCCCTTTTCGGAACTAGACCCAAAAAGATTTTTAAAAGTTCGCAAAGTAAAAAACCCCAAAATTTTTTTACATTGAAAGAAATAAAAAAACGAATTAAATTTTTTTTATAAAAAAATGATTTAATTAATTGTTTTTTAATTAAATACTATTTTTATAAAAGTTATTCTAGTTGATTATTGAATATTACTGGACTGTAGCTCGGTTAAATTAATTCTTTTCTCAACATCAATTTTTTGACGAGTGATAATATTAATTTGTCAAAATACGAAAAATGAAAATAAATCAAAATTCCAGTATCGAGTAAACCAAATTCCTTTTATTTTCGAAAGTGTTATTTTTTATTTATATTTTTTATTTTTTTTTGGCCCATTTTGGAATTTTCATAGCGGAAAATAAATTCTCGATTACACGTTCAACTGCCCCGCAAGAACGAAGAGTACTTGGTACTTTTATAAGTCTGCAAAGTAAAAATACCCAAAACTATTCAACATTCGGAAATGAAAAATAAATCAAAATTGCAGTATTGAGTAAGCCAAATTCCTTTTATTTTCGAAAGTATTATTTTTCATTAATATTTTTTATTTTTTGGCCCATCTTGGAGTTTTCATAGCGGAAAATAAATTCTCGATTACACGTTCAACTGCCTCGGGAGAACCGAGAGTACTTGGCAGGTGTCCAGACTCCGGAAAGGAAATCGCTCCCGTATCGATCGCACGATAAATATTGTAGCCCATTTTCCAAAAAAAAAAAAAAAAAATGTTTTGTTCTTGTGCCAAATATCTCAAAGTTGCGAATGTTTCGTAACACGGGTTCACGAGGAGTCTTGGCTGTCGAACAGGAAGTGCGACCTTTTTCCGCTCTTCTACTCCTCTCGTCCTTTCGTTCGTACGCTTGTGTTACTTTTTTAAGGCGTTACCCCCACTTGTAGCGCAAAAAAGGCCTTTTTCATGAATTTTTTTAACGAAAACTACAAAACTTTTTTAATCGATCAATATACCATCTCAAAGAACACATCTTGAAGAACTTTCAGTAATTTTTTTATTGAAAAATATTACATTGTTTAGTGGCAAATGGCCGTCAATGAAATAATGTTTTTATATACACGGTTTGCGGTGACCAACATTGCGGCGAAGTGGATCAACTGAAAAAAAAAATGCGGATGGATTTAGTCAATTATAAGTATAAACTAGTCTTTAATCGAAGGATTTTAAAAAATATTCATTTTTCACAAAATGGCGGACAGTCAAAGTTAATGGTTCGATTTTAACGAAAAAAACGGCCGTTTTTTGGCTATAAAACGGCCATTTTTTTCGAAAAAAAAAATCGAACGATTAAAGACTACATTTTTATGTATTAAATAAGCCTGCAAAATTTCAAGAAGATCGGTTCATTAGTGTTCGAGTAATCTTGGTCACCGACTTCAGAAATGCCATTTTGAGAAAAAACGCGTTTAAAGTTTCTCTTTCAACGCTCTTTCAACGCGGATTCTTCTCTTTCAACGCTCATATCTCAGTCAATTTTGTTCGGATCGACTTGAAATTTTCAGGACATATCCTCAGATACTTGTGCTTCAAAAAAATGCAATAAAAAAAAATCGATTTTTTCGCAAGTGGGGGTAACCCCTTAAGCTCGGCAGCGATTTGCAAGACACGCCGGTGAGAACGACTCTGTTGTTTCGTATCTCGCGATAAATGGCAGAAAGAGAAAAAAGAGGGGAAGAGAAAAAAAAACACCCGAGCCGCACACGAGGCTGTGCGTAATTATGCGCGCGGTTACCTGACCGGAAGCTCGATTCCACGGGATAACGCGACCGTGCTAGATCTTCGCACGCGCTCCGAACGCTTTTGCAAATCGTTGGATCACCGGGAATATTTTTTTATTACATTTTTGTCTTTCAGTACTAAGAAAATCTAAGACCATCGTGTTTTTTTTTAATTCGATTATTCAATTTTTTGGAAGGACAAACTAATTATCAATTAAAAATTCGTATTTTGACAAATTAATATTATTAGTCGTCAAAAAATTGATGTTGAGAAAATAATTAATTTAACCGAGCTATAGTCCAGTAATATTCAATAGTCAACTAAAATAACTCATACAAATAGTATTCAATTAAAAAAAAATGAATTAAATCATTTTTTTATAAAAAAAATGAATTAAATCATTTTTTTATAAAAAAAATGAATTCGTAATTTTTTTAGTCAAGAAAATGAATTCATAATTTTTGTTTAATTTAAGAAAATGAATTCAATGATTTTTTTCTAACATGAGAAGATGATTCAATAATTTTAGTCATTCATAAAAACTATTTGAGCATTTTTTCAATTGAAGAAAATTTATTCCAGCATATTCGCAATACAAGAAAATTATTCGATAATTTGTTTCATTCAAGAAAAGTAATTTCAGCATTTTCTTGATTCAAGAACATTGATCCAATCATTTTTTTAGTCCGAGAAAATCATTCGAAGATCTTTTAGTTCGAGAAAATCATTCGAAGATCTTCTAGTTCAAAAAATCATACAACGATTTTTTTAATCAAAGGAAATTATTCGATCATTTTGTTTATTCGAGACAATTAATTCCAGCATTTCTTAACGGGGTCATTTCTTGTGACAGCTACGTTTTTTCTCTTTTTTGAGATTTTTTTTTATGAACCCTTAAACCAAACTATCTTTGAATTTTTACCACACATTTATTAACATTTTTACAGTCCCTCAGAATTTTATGAAACAAAAATAACGAGTTGAATCGACTTTACACCGTTCGCAAGATACTCATGTGTAAAAAAACTGGTTGACGGATGTCAACACTCCGTACGTTTTGCTCATCTGGAAAAAAAATAAAAACTGGAGAAACTATTTACAATTTGCCTCTGTACCTTTGTAAATATATTCTTGGATAGTTTATCTATCGATTTAAGCAACAAAAAAACGATTTTTCGGACCTTCTCATTCAGGCTCCGGCCTTGATGGAAAATCAATTAAGGATCCAATCCCCTTAAGGGCTCTCCCATTCTGGAGAGTGAATTGTCCGAATGAGGTGTCGCGAGAAATGTCAGAGTTAAAGTTACTGCAAATGTGTGCTAGCTTCAACGTCTCGTCGTTTTTCCCGAAGAGACGTGTAAATATAGGGACGGGCTAAAAATAGAAGTGTCCCATCTCCCTCGTTCCCTTTTAGTCTCAGAAAGCCCTTTGGCGAGTACGACAGGTACGCGGAGTGTTCCTGAAGACTCTCGGCTAAAAGAGTTTGGGGGTGAAAAAGAAAAAGAAGTAACAAAAAATTATAAGAAAAAAAAATGCGAGTGGTCTTGGCCAAGGAGCAGACGTTTCTCTCTCTCTCCCTCTCTCCCCCCCCCCCCTCTCTCTCTCTCTCTTTTATCGACCCATGCTTTTTATAGGTCGATATGAAACTTTGACGAGTCACTCGCACAGTCCCCCGTCCAATGGGTAAAAGATTGCGTAAAAAAGAGAAAAGTTGGAAAAAAAGTCGTCCAGGGACGTTGAACCTCGAGGTCGTGGACGGGCAGTACCTCGTCCTCGAAGAGTTTGTTTGAGACATGAATTTTTCAGCTCCTCGTGTGACGAGCTCCAGATGACGCCGATATCACGACGTCGAAGAAATAATAGAAACATGGAGAACATTTTTTTTCTTCACCAGGGAAATTTCACTTCCGTTTTTACTTCGATTAGCTTCATTAGGGAAATTTCACTTCCGGAATTTCTTCCGATAACTTCATTAGGGAAATTTCATTTCCGGAATTTCTTCCGATAACTTCATTAGGGAAATTCCACTTCCGGAATTTCTTCCGATAACTTCATTAGGGAAATTCCACTTCCGGAATTTCTTCCGATAACTTCATTGGGGAAATTCCACTTCCGGAATTTCTCCCGATATCTTCATTGGGGAAATTTCACTTCCGGATTTTCTTCCAATAACTTCGTTAGGGAAATTTCATATTCGAATCTGCGTCCGGAAAATTCGTCAGGGAAATTCCAATTTCGGAATTACTTCCGATAACTTCGTTGGGGAAATTTCACTTTCGGTTTTACTTTGATTAACTTCATTAGGGAAATTTCACCTCCGGAATTTCTTCCGATAACTTCATTAGGGAAATTTCACTTCCGGAATTTCTTCCAATAACTTCGTTAGGGAAATTTCATTTTCGAATCTGCGTTCGGAAAATTCGTCAGGGAAATTCCAATTTCGGAATTACTGCCGATAACTTCGTTGGGGAAATTTCACTTTCGGTTTTACTCCGATTAACTCCATTAGGAAAATTCGAGTTCTGGATTTTTTTCAATAAATTCGCGAGGGAAATTTCACTTCCGGTTTTACTTTGATCAACTTCATTAGGAAAATTCTACTTCCGGATTTTTTTCCAATAAATTCGTTAGGGAAATTTCACTTCCGGTTTTAGTTCGATTAATTTCATTATGGAAATTCGACTTCCGGATTTTTCTCCAATAAATTCGTTAGGGATATTTCACTTCCGGTTTTATTTCGATTAGCTTCATTAGGGAAATTCCACGTCCGGATCTTTTTCCAATGAATTATTTAGGGAAACTTCACTTCCTTCTATACTTCGATTAACTTCATTAGGAAAATTTCACGTCCCGATCTTCTCCCAATAAATTCGTTAGGGAAATTTTACTTCCTTCTATACTTCGATGAACTTCATTAGGGAAATTTCACTTCCGGTTTTACTTCGATCAACTTCATTAGGGAAATTTCACTTCTGGATTTGCTTCCGATAAATTAATTAGGGAAATTTCACTTGGGGAATTGCTTCCGACAATTTCATTAGGCAAATTTCACTTCCGGATTTCATTTCAATGAATTCTGTTGCCTCCGTTGGATTGATTTTTCTGTCGCGAAGGAGAGAGGGCATAATTGTTTCGGTTCGTTTAGCATCATGGCCGCATAATTGTCACAAATGTTTTCGTAGCCTCGGGACCGTCGAGAGGTTTGTCGAGGGCCAAAATGGAAAGTGAGTCACGGTTGACGAAGATCAGCCTCCGCGTGATTTGCAAAGCTTATGAATAATTACAGTCGCGGCGCACGTACGAATCTCGTTATCCTGTGCTGTTTATCGCTTCATGGTTTTGTGATGGATTTTCCTACTTTTTTTTATTTTTTATAGGTGCTGACCTAGTTGTATTTTCATCCTCTGAGTAATATCTTACTATTCGTTTTCCCCAAAAATACTCAATTTTTATTTAAAAAATCGAAAAAGTCGAGAAAAAAAATGTCAACCCTTTTGGCCACTTTTTTTTATCGCCAAAATTGCGAAATTTCAAACAGCCGTAGCGGCGGTTCTATTTGAATGAGGAACATTCATTGGGAGGGTTTTAAAAAGGATTTAGATAGACTTGGAGAATGCCGTTAGATTCATCGCGATATCTCAATTAGTTTTCCCGCACACTGCACTAGAAAAATGGTATGGAAAAATTCGCAAAAATCGATGGTCAGTCTTTGAAATTCTGCCAAAAATCGAAAAATAATCGCAGCTCGATGAACCAAACGACATTTTAAAAAGCAACCGATAACAAAGAGAATGAGCACGGAGTGGAGTTTCAAATCCAAACAGAAAAGTAATGATCACCGATTCAGTGAAGCTGCTCTTTTTTGGCCAAGAAGCGAAAAAAACTGGCTTTTAAATATTTTTTTTTAAATTCCATATCGATGTATTTTCATCCCCTAAATACAAATTTACCATTAATTGTTCCCAACAATTTAATTTTCGTCAAACATTTTTAAAATGGTACAAAAAAACGTATTTTCGCATTTTCCCCGCGTAATTTTGAGTCCCTGTAAAAAAATTCTATGATTTTCGAAACCAGCGAAAAAAAAATTTCATCGCGATCTTTAAAGTGCATTAAGGGACGGGGTTCGGACGCACGGTGGAACTTGGCCAACCCCGGGAAGGATCGATCGTATCGCTCGACTTCGCACAGGGATATATTTATCGGGGTTAACGACCACCCCCGACATTACAATCGCAAATTAACGCCCCGTCGTACGTTCAATTACTTCCAGCTCATTGTCCCCCGGTCTTCATTAAAAAATCAAGCCTGTGGATTGATCTCTCCAGGCTGCGCCAGCTTATAGTGAACCCTCCCCCCCCCCCCGAAAATTAACCAAATCTGGCAAAAAAAAGTCTCACGCAAATGTCTGTTTTTGTCTTTTTCAGCCCACGTGGCGCTTATGGGGCGAGGAAAGGTGCGACGGGGTCATATACACGGTGTACCTGAAGAAAGTGCGATACCACAGGCCAACGAGGAGCCTCTCAGCTTCAGTAAGACACGACAAATCCAAACGCAAACCTCAAAATTGAATCCAAAACCGATCCTTATCCCAAACAACCTAAAACTAAAATCTAAACCGAAACAACGCCAAAAACAAAATATAATCCCAAATCCAAACGCAAACAACCCAAGAACAATATCTAATTCCAAACCTAAACCGAAACAACCCAAAACCAAAATCTAAACCGAAAAAAAATAAAACCAATCGACGCAAACACAAAATCTCATTCCAAATCTGAACGCAAACAAAAATCAAACCTAAGCCCAAACAACCCAAAACCGAAGTATAAACCTAAACCCAAACAGCGCCGAAAATAAAATGTTGTTCCAAATTTTGAACGCAAAATATAACACACATAACGAAAATCTAAGTCTAAACCCAAACACAAACAACAACAAAAACCAACCTAAATCCAAACAATATCTAATTAACAAATAATACTTATACTAAATAAAACAATATCTAATTCCCAACCTAAACCGAAACAAACCAAAACCAAAATCTAAACCGAAAAAAATAAAACCAATCGACGCAAACACAAAGTCTCATTCCAAATCTGAACGCAAACAAAAATCAAACCTAAGCCCAAACAACCCAAAACCGAAGTATAAACCTAAACCCAAACAGCGCCGAAAATAAAATGTTATTCCAAATTTTGAACGCAAAATATAACACACATAACGAAAATCTAAGTCTAAACCTAAACACAAACAACAACAAAAACCAACCTAAATCCAAACAATATCTAATTAACAAATAATACTTATACTAAATAAAACAATATCTAATTCCCAACCTAAACCGAAACAAACCAAAACCAAAATCTAAACCGAAAAAAAAAAATAAAACCAATCGACGCAAACACAAAATCTCATTCCAAATCTGAACGCAAACAAAAATCAAACCTAAGCCCAAACAACCCAAAACCGAAGTATAAACCTAAACCCAAACAGCGCCGAAAATAAAATGTTGTTCCAAATTTTGAACGCAAAATATAACACACATAACGAAAATCTAAGTCTAAACCTAAACACAAACAACAACAAAAACCAACCTAAACCCAAACAACCAAAAATGGAAAAACAACATTTAAACCCGCACAACTGAAAAACAAAATATAATTCTAAATGTCGACCTCAGCAAAAATCAAAACTCAACCCAAGCAACCTAAAATATAAACCCAAACAGCTCAAAATCAAAATCCAAACAACAAAAAACTCGAAACAAAAATCAAACCTAAGCCCAAGCAAGCCAAAACCGAAATCGAAGAATTTAGATTTTGGTTTGCTCAAAAAACTTTACTAATGAGCTTTCCACACGTTTCCAGGACTCCGATGACGAGATTTCCCACCTCGAGTGGGAGACCGTGCGCGTTCGTTTCCTTAAAGCCGGTACCGTGCAACGCCTGGTGGAGAGTCTTGCGAACGACGATGGCGAACTCGAGTCGACATACATCAACGTTTTCCTGGCGACCTATCGGGCCTTCACGACACCCCGGGAAGTTCTCGAGCTACTCTTGTCCCGCTATGACGATCTCGACGAGAACTCAACGGCGCAGACCGGCGAGCAGCATCGCAAGACCCTCGTGCAGGCGCTTCACGTCTGGCTCGACGCGTATCCGGGCGACTGGAAATCACCACCGAGTCATCCGCTGCTCGCGCGTCTTCTCGACTTTACGCATCGACGGCTGCCCGGATCCGAGCTCGAGCTCAAGGCACGCCATCGCTTGCACAGGTTCCAACGGGAGGATCAGATCGGTAAGGAACCCAAACAAACTCACCGAGGAATAATGCTCATTTTCATGATTTTTTCAAAGGGGCTAGGCCACAGTAACGGGTATAAAATCATGGGCAAATTTAACAATTTTTTTCGTATGAAAAAGTGATTCGCTCGTGAAATTAATTACACATCTGTTTAGTATGAATGTCAAGCTGTTAGAAAATATATGAGGCATTCCACGTCACTTCAGCCAGTAAGAAAAAAAATCCACAATTAATTTTGAAAAATCGAGTTACTTTATTGAAAAATATTCACCGAGTGTCGAAATGTAAAAAAAAAATCTCACGTTTTTTTCTCGTTGATCGCCATTTTTTAACATTTTTCCATTCAAATGGCTGTATCTTTGGCAGGATTTGACGTATTTACATTCGTAAAAAACGAAAATGTGCGTTTGTTAGAAAGATTTCTAACCTTATTGTTAGAAATCTAATGAAATTCGAATTCGAAAGAAAATTTCATGAATGCGAACGAAATTCGAATTTCATCAGAATCGGTCGATAAGTTTTTTAACCACGAGTCAGGCCAGTTTTGAAAATGCAGTTTAGAAGCCCGTGCCATACCTCCGCCATTTTTACAGATTAATAAACAATAATAAAACCATGTAACAGCCAAAAATAGTAATAAACATACCCCGTCTCAAGAACGCTGAAGAAATCTTTCCTTAAAAAAAAATCCTGAAAATGAGCAGTTTTTTTCCTCGCCCATAGAACCCCCTTAAACTTATTTAAATTGCGTTAATTTATCCATTATTTTCGCGAATTTTTGGGAAATCAATTGGACAAAGATGGCTTTGTATTGGCCCTTTTAAACGTCATCCTACAGTGCGAGGAGCAACATTTGCCTTGGTCTCGCCGTTCATGTTGAACAAATATTTGGTCAGAATTGTGAAGCCCGCTGGTGACATCGATGCCACGGATTTACGTAATTGCGCGTCGGTGAACGAGTACACCGGATGTTTGATCTTTCTCTCTCGCTCTCTCTCTATCTCTCTCCAGCTTTCTTATCGTAAGCGAACACTCTCGGCCGTAAAGACAATTCGATTGCGAGTCTCGTGTATCAATGTTTATTCGTGATAGGATTGTCACTTCGGGCATCTCGCCTTTTGGTTTCTTCGGCGCTAGACGATACATTTGGCCATGGGCCTATCGTTTTATTATATGGGATAATGTTTCATTTAAATTGGAGACGAAGATTTTCTGTTCGATAATTCCCATCGTGATTTTTTTGCAATTATAATTGTGTTCCGTAAAAGACAGTTTTGGAATTAGTGACTTTTCATAGTAATTATTATACGTTTCGTGCAATTTCATGAAAGTGGAATTATAATTGTATTAATTTTATTTTTATTAATGACGCATTTCTTTATAGTAATATTACATTCCTGACGGTCGATTAACATTGTTCGATATATATAAATATATGTATATATATATTCTATTCGATAGTATATTTTTATATGCGATATATTTTTTCTTTGATAAATATATACCATCTTAAATTTCTGATACATAGATACAATTATTTTAATTGTAATTCCATTTTGAGGTAATACCACAAAAAATAATATAGTTATATTCTGGTGAATTTCATAAAAATGTAATTACAATTAAAATAATTATGTTTTATTAATAACTCGTATTCCTTTTTGGCATAATCATATTTCTTATATTCAATATATATATATATATATATATATATATATATATATATATTCTTTTATGAAGATATAGCATATTAAATTTCCAATATATATACATCTAATTCTTTCAATTCAAATTCCATTCTGACGAATTCCAACAAAATATAATATACTTGTATTTCGTTGAATTTTTTAAAAACCTAATGATAATTAAAATAATTCAATTTTCTTTTGTAACTTGTATTTCTTTTTGGCATAATGATATTGCTCATATGCAATATGTACAGGGTGTCCTGTCCTACTATGTCCTACTATAGGCTGCAATTTCAGTTTAGTACGGTTTTCGAGATGAAAATCATCTGCTTTTGGTTTTTCGCCTCCCATTTCCACAAACGATAACTTTTTTCAACCCGGTTTTTAGAAAAATCTTGGTTATTTGTTTTATCTAGAAAAGTCTTCTTTTTAACCTTAAACGTTAAGGAAACTCTATGAAAAAAAAAATCTTATGGAGAATTTTGATACAAACCGATTCGAACATCTCACTTTGATAGCCTGCGGTGTAAAAAAAATGTACTTCGCATATCGTGCCAATTACTTTAAAAAGTTGCTTAGTTATTGTCGATTTACATCATTTGTAAAAATGGCACGAGAAAAACTGAAAGTAGATGATTTTTTTCAAATAACATAATGCTCAGAATCTCAAAAACCGTGGGACTTTTCCTAAACTGAAATTCCAGCATATAGTGGGACATGATCTGACCTTTCGACAGTTGCAGGATTATCCATTCATAACAGGACACCCTGTATACTATGAAATTTCCAATATACATAAATACATTGACCTAAAAAATACTCGTAAGTCTGACCGACTAATGACATTTTTTTTCTCCACTTCGTCCCGACGAAAAATTGCAGACTCGTGCATCGTGTACGACAACGGTCGGCTCCCGTTGCACAGTACGGGTGACATACTCGGTGAGAATTGGCCGAGTTACGGATTTCCGGAGGTGCCGCATCGTCAATTTGCCGAACAGCTGACGCGAATGGACGCGGAGGTGTTTAAAAAATTGGTGGCCCATCAATGCTTGGGTGCTGTTTGGTCGAGGCGAGATCGTGGGAGAAATCACGATGCGGCGACCGTTCTCGCGACCGTTAATCAATTCAACGCTGTCTCGTTGCGCGTAATATCGACGATTCTCGTCGATCCAACGCCGAAGCCGCAGGAGCGGGCTCGCATACTCGAGGCTTGGATCGACATTGCTCAAGAGCTTAGAATACTCAAAAACTTCAGCAGCCTGAAGGCTATCGTATCGGGATTGCAGAGCAATCCGGTCTACAGACTCGAAAAGTGCTGGCAATCGATGCCACGTGAGAAGCACGAACTCTTCGTCGAACTCGAGAGAATATTCTCGGAGGAGAACAACGCATGGACCCAGAGGGAATTGCTCATCAAAGAGGGCACGGCGAAATTCGCCGATACCGCGGGACGTAGCGATCGACACTTGCAGAAATTATTCCAGAAGCAAAATACTCACGCTGGGGTTCGTACTGGGCGGTTGATTTTTTAAAATTTATTTACTAGCTTTAGGTCCCCCTTAACGATCCTAAAATATTTCGACATAGGGAAGGGCCATTTGGGTCATAGGAAAGAATAAAACGCTCTCCAAAGATTTTCGAGCAGAGCTTGAGGGATATTTATTCAACCATTTCCAAGTCAGCCGCGTAGCTCAGTGGTCAAGCGCATTGCCTGCCACCCCGCCCATTTGGAGAGCGTTTCACCCTCTCCTATAGGAAAGTGATTTTCAAAAACTTCCGAGTAGAACTTGGGGGATATTTGTTCAACCATTTCCAAGTCAGCGGCGTAGCTCAGTGGTCAAGCGCATTGCATGTCACCACGCCCATTTGGAGAGCGTTTCACCCTTTCCTATAGGAAAGAGATTTCCAAAGACTTCCCAGTATAGCTTGAGGGATATTTGTTCAACCATTTCCAAGTCAGCGGCGTAGCTCAGTGGTCAAGCGCATTGCCTGTCACCCAGCTCATTTGGAGAGCGTTTTACCCTTTCCTATAGGAAAGTGATTTCCAAAGACTTCCCAGTAGAGCTTGAGGAATATTTGTTCAACCATTTCCAAGTCAGCGGCGTAGCTCAGTGGTCAAGCGCATTGCCTGTCATCCCGCTCATTTGGAGAGCGTTTCACCCTTTCCTATAGGAAAGTCATTTCCAAAGACTTCCCAGTAGAGCTTGAGGGATATTTGTTCAACCATTTCCAAGTCAGCGGCGTAGCTCAGTGGTCAAGCGCATTACCTGCCGCCCCGCCCATTTGGAGAGCATTTCATCCTTTACTATAGGAAAGTGATTTCCAAAGACTTCCCAGTAGAGCTTGAGGGATATTTGTTCAACCATTTCCAAGGCAACGGCGTAGCTCAGTGGTAAAGCGCATTGCCTGTCACCACGCCCATTTAGAGAGCGTTTTACCCTTTCCTATAGCAAAGTGATGTCCAAAAAATTCCGAGTAGAGCTTAAGGGATATTTGTTCAACCATTTCCAAGTCAGCGGCGTAGCTCAGTGGTCAAGCGCATTGCCTGTCACCCCGCTGGTTGGATTCTATTCTCGCTGCTACCGTTAATTTTTTTTTTAATTTCTCGCAATGTTCAACGATTTATTGTTGAATTTGAATATATTCATGCAGTTAATTTATATAATCAAATGAAGTTTTTAATGAAAAATAATTCCGAAAATTCTTGCAATCAGTTATGTACGCTGCTTTTTATTCATTACCAGAAATAATTTCACAATTTTAGGGTGATATTCATCGTAGAAACATTTGAAACATAGATATTTTTCACACCAGGCACATTGTATAGAAGCATTTTTTGAGCAGTTACATTTTTCCGAAACATGTTTCATTGGAAAGCATACTTCATTCGAGTTTTGAAACGAAGGTTTTTCCTCTGTCACTTTCGATGCTTTTATAAAAAGTGCCTGGTGTGAAAAATATGTATGTTGCAAATGTTTCTACGATGAATATCACCCTAATAAGTGTAAAATTATTTCTCATTATGAATAAAAAAGCAGCGTACATAATTAATTGCAAGAATTTTCGGAATTTTTGTTTTCATTGAAAACTTCACCTAATTATATAAATTAACTGCTTGAATAGATTTAAATTCTACAACAAATAGTTGAACATTGCGAGAAATAAAGAAAAAACGATCGCAGCGAGAATCGAACCGAAGCCAGCGGGGTCACAGGCAATGCGCTTGACCACTGAGCTACGCCGCTGACTTAGAAACAAATATCCCTCAAGCTCTATTCGGAAATTTTTGGAGAGAGTTTCACCGTTTCCTATGGCCCAAATGGCCCTTCCCTATGGCGACATATTTTAGGAACGTTAAGGGGGGACCTCAAGTGAGGACCCACCGGCCTTCTACCCACGCAGTTTGGGAGAAATCGGTGGGTCCCGGTTGGCCTCCTCCCCTTGTCAGTAATAAAAATACAAATAAATACATCTGAAGAACACTATGCAACAAGCGTGAGAGATTTATTGATAGAATAATCGAAGAAGTGTACAAAAGTTAAGTAAAAAAAAGAAAAAAATTTATCCTCCCTGTTTTCACTTACAGAACATAAGCTACGGAACTATACCGTATCTCGGCACTTTCCTTACCGATCTCACGATGATAGACACCGCTATACCGGACACGATAGCCGAGGGTCTCATCAATTTTGACAAGAGGCGCAAAGAATTCGAAGTTCTCGCGAGGATAAGGCTCCTTCAGGGAGCGGCCAACGCTTACAACTTCAGCACGGATCCACGATTCGATCGCTGGTTCCACTCGATCGTCGTACTTGACGATCGCGAGGCTTACAAGCTCAGCTGTCAGATCGAACCACCGCCCCAGAGCAACACGCTCAATAATCGCGGCGCGAAGAACAAGAAACAGGTGAGGACGAGGAATAGTTTCATTACGTATTTTCAATACACATATATCTTATATGTTTTTTTAATATATATATATATATATATATATATATATATATATATATATATATATAATATATTATTTCTCATATGTTTTCGTTATATATAATACATGAAGATATATGAATATATATCTATATTAATTATTAGAATATAGTTAACGTGCTCGAACTTTTTGTACATCTCCGTAAAGCTGCCAAATGTTCTTACCGGCCCCCTGCTAACGTTTAATCTTTTCTACTTTTTCATCCTATCGTAAATAATAATAATAATAATAAACGAAGTCTAACAAACTTTTCATCGTAACGAAAAATACGAATAAAAAACATAAAATCAATGAAGTTTTTATCGTAGCGCGAAATATTAATTTAAAAAATACAAACCAAGGCAAAATGTTATTACAACGCGAAATATGAATGAAAAAATTAACCCCAGCGAATTTTTTATCGTTGCGCAAAATATCGATTTAAAAAACCGAACAGAAGGTAACTTTTTATTGGAACGCGAACTATAAATTTAACAAAATGAACGCGACAAATTTTTTATCAAACCGAAAAACATAAAGTAAAGAAAGAAGCCAATAAATGTTTTATCGGACTGTAGAATAGAAAATAAAAAGAAAAGGACCAAGAAAACATTTGCATCACAACGCAAAATATAAATGAAAAATGACATGCCCAACTAAAGGTATCATTGCAACGCAAAAGAAAGCAAATACCAAGATGGAGAAAAAACAAACCCAACCATTTTATTAATGCACCGAAAATATCAACAAGAAGAAATAAACCCCAAAAATATTGGAAAAAAATCCAAACAACTTTTTGATTCTATCGAAACATATACAAAAAAAATCAAACCAAAACAATTTAATCATCGCACCGCAAAATATAATTAAAAAGAAACACCCCCAAACCAATTTTTCAACGCACCGCAAAATATAAACAAGAATAAACAAACCCAAAAAAATCGCCAATCGCAACAACAACAAAAAAATTCAACAAAACAACCCCAAACAAATATTCTATCCTAGCAAAACAAAAGCAGACCGAAAAAATATTCATCGCACCTTAAAAAAACAAACAAAAAACCCAAACAAATATTATATCCTAGCGAAGAAAAAGCAGACCGAAAAAATATTCATCGCACCTTAAAAAAACAAACAAAAAACCCAAACAAATATTTTACCCTAGCGAAAAAAAGCAGACCGAAAAAATGTTCATCCTGCATTAAAAAAACAAACAAAAAAGCCCAAACAAATATTCCACCCTAGCGAAAAAAAAGCAGACCGAAAAAATGTTCATCGCGCATTAAAAACTCAAACAAAAAACCCAAAAAAAATATTCTATCCTAGCAAAAAAGGCAGACCGCAAAAATGTTCATCTCACCTTAAAAAAAAAACGAAAAACGCAAAAAACATTCTACCTTAGCAAAAAAAAAAGCAGACCGCAAAAATGTTAATCTCACCTTAAAAAAAAACCCAAACCCCTCATTATAATACAGTTCGAAACAACGCACGCAAAAAAAATAATAATAATTTCGCAATTCAGGGTCACCAGCAAGGTCACCGTAAGAACGACTCCCTGGCCTCGACCTCGAGTTCCAGCAGTTCACAATTTTACTGCGACCTCGATTCGTTGCCGAGTTCGCCCCACAACTCGTTGGACCGTCGTACCTCGCCTTCCCAAATGTCAAGCTCGTCTTCCAGCTCGTCCTTGCCCTCGCTCGACGTGTCCCTCAGTTCGGGTGGCAATCCAACGAGTGGCCCGAGCCAGTCGTCTCGTCTGGTCCCACCGTCAACGATCGCCACTGCCAACCCTCAAAACGGCACCGCCAACCAAGCCAATCCGAACGGCGCAGCTGGCCTCTCGAGTCCTTCGCACTCGCACAAAAGCTCGCCCGATTTTTACATAATCAAGGTCACCATGGAAAGCTCGTGCGTCGAGACCGAGGGCGTTGTCCTGTACAAATCAATCATGCTCTCCAACAACGAGAGAACCCCACAGGTCATCAGAAACGCAATGCTCAAGCTCAATATCGAGGGCAATCCGGATCGTTACACCCTCGCCCAGGTTTTGCCCGATCGGGAAATGGTCCTCCCCAGCTCGGCCAACGTTTATTACGCCGTCAATACAGCCCACAATTTGAACTTCATACTCAGACCGAGACGCGATCTTAACGAAACCCCCGTCACCGAGAGCCCCAAGGGCAAAAATAATTCATCCTCCAATCATAATAAGCGGTAGATCGTATTGTTTTTTTTCCACCCCCCGAGCGAGCCTACCCTTACAAGGAACATCGCTTGAGGCGGTAGCCTAAATTGGAAGGTCCAAAAAGCGTTTTTTCGGAATTTTTTCAAAAGGGAAAAAGACAAGTGCGCCCAGTAAACATGGAGGTATCTTTCCATGTATATTTAAAATGTGCAACAAAAAATTTTCAACTAATAACAATAAATGACTGCAACAAAATTAATGACGAAAAAAGAAAAATTGTTCTATTGTTATACAGGGTTTCCCTCTTATCTCTGCCACCCGAAATAACTCGGTAATTATCGACGTCACAAAAAAAAGTTCCAGACAAAAGTTGTACGGTGTTAAGGGGACCATCAAATTCGACCATTTTTTTTATTTCGGTGGAGGCGCTGAAGCACGGTGAAGGTCACGTCCACTTTTTTAAAATGGAATGGTACATTTTTCTTTCAACCATCTTGGGGAGCACCTCAAGCCGCATAAAAAAACATTAAGGGGTCAAAGTCGTTCAAGGTCATTCAAGGTCAGTGTCGATTGTACAAATCGAAATATCTCGGATCACTACCAAATATTTGGTAGTGATCCGAGATATTTCGATTTGCATTTCATTTTAATAGGTGACCTTGAATGACCTTGAGCGACTTTGACCCACTAATGTTTTTTATGTGGCTTGGGGTGCTCGAGAAAATGGTTGAAAAATAAATGTACCATTCCGTTTAAAAAAGTGGAGGTGACCTTTATATGTGTGGTTCATTTTAATGGGTGACCTTGAATGACCTTGAATGACCTTTAATGACCTTGAACGATGTTTGACCCCCTAATGTTTTTGTGCGGCTTGAGGTGCTCCACAGCAGCATAAAAAAAACATTCGGGGTCAAAGTTGTTCAAGGTCATTCAAGGTCACCTATCAAAATGAAATACAAATCTAAATATCTCGGATCACAAACAAATATTTTGTGGTGATCCGAGATATTTAGATTTGTATTTCATTTTTTAGTAAACAAGATTATCAATCAGTATGAAGGTCACCATCTTGCTATGGAGGCTTTTTCAAAAATCAAAATTTACAAAATGGCGGCTTGAAAAAAAAGTATCGAATTTACCGGATTTTTTTCGAGAGTTTATCGTTAAAAAAAAATATGAAGATTTCAAAAAAAGCTTCTATAGGACATGTCGGATCGAAATATCCAAACATCTCGGATTACTACCAAATATTTTGTAGTGATCCGAGATATTTAGATTTGCATTTCATTTTAATAGGTGACCTTGAATGACCTTGAGCGATTTCGACCCTCTAATGTCTTTATGCGGCTTGGGGTTCTCCACAAGATGGTTGAAAAACAATGTACCATTCCGTTTAAAAAAGTAGAGGTGACCTTGACTGTGCGTCAGCGCCTGCACCGAATTTAAAAAAATTGGTCGCATTTCATGGCCCTCTTCACACCGTACAACTTTTGTGAGGAACATTTTTTTGTGACGTAGATAATTACCGAAATATTTCAGGTGGCAGAGATGAGAGGGACACCCTGTACATTTTTCTTCTCGGTGAATTAAGAAAAAGCTGAAAAACATCGTGAAATTATGACTTTTTGCAAGTTTGAAGAAAAAAAATGTGTTAAAAAAACACTTTAACGTGCTGTGAAAATATTTAAAGACTTTTTCAACAACTTTTTTAATTCACTTAGAAGAGATTTTTATACTGAGGAAAAATAAACTTTGATTTGATTCAATAGGTCGTTTGGTTTGTTGGCTATCACGACCGCCAATTTGGAAAAATCGTGAAAATGAAAACGGGCGAAAATGCACTTTAAAATTTTCAACAGGAGGAATTATCAATATCAAATATCAATCGCTTCTCTGCTTTTGGCCTTGTATTTTCGAAAATATTTACAATTGCGCTCTGTAACTCTGTAAATATATTCTTGGATAATTTATCTATCGATTTAAACAATTTAAAAAAAAAACATTTTTCGGACCTTCTAATTCAGGCTCCGGCCATGAGGGATCATCACAGTTTAACGGGTCGAAAAATAGCTGATTTTCGCGATTTTTTTTTTGGATGGTTAAAATACTCTAATCAGTCTGATTTTTTTAAATAAAATCAAAGCACTCATGAAGAAAAGAAAATTAATTTTTCAACGTTTATTTCCATTTTTTTCCATTTTTTTAACGCTTCGAGAATATTTTCGAAAAAAGGAGTCCTCACGGTTGTGGCCGTAAATACGATCCGAAACAAAATTTGTAAAAAAAATTATCAATCAGTATGAAAGCCACCATCTTGCTATGGAGGTTTTTTAAAAATCGAAATTGACAAAATGGCGGCGGTTTGAAAAAAAAGTCTCGAATTTACCCGATTTTTTCGAGTTTTTCGTTAAAAAAAAAATATATGAAGATTTCACAAAAAGCTTCTATAGGAAGATAAAGAATGGGGTGAAGAATGATGTGTGAAAAATTTAAGATGGATGGCTTGAAATTTCTTCCTTCAAGAGTGTACACCGTTTTGAAAATCGACATTTCGAGATAAACGCGTTTAAAATTTCGAGTGCGGAATTTTCATAGAAATTGTCAACTCACGATAAATCGGCGATGCCAGGTCCATGTTTATAACCGTCTGTACTATGGAAAAATGCAAAAAAAAATCAATTTTTTGAAAATGTTTCACTGCGATGATCCCTCAACCACCTTCGATTTTGTTGAAACTCATCTATGCCATAAAGCATCGAAAACTATTAGACACGTATTTTTTTTTATTTACGGAAAAACGTTTTTAAGGTGGGAAACGATCCCTCAAAGAAAAGCGTGCCACCCCTTAATTTATTTTGATTTTTTTTCAAGTTTTCTATGATAAGTTTTTCATCACTTTACATTAGGAGAATTTTGGTTTTCGTTTCATTCATATCGGTGGACTACTTGTGGGTGAAACTGCAAAACCACCCCTCGACACGCCTCCCTTTGAGGGGTGCTTTTTTCCCTTAAAACCGTTTTTCCGCAGATAAAAAATAAATACGCGTCTCACAGTTTTCATTGCTTTATGACATATATGAGTTGCGACAAAATCGTCGGCGGACACTTAAGTGATATTCCTTGTTAGTCTCGTAAGCGATTGTGACGTCGGACCTTCAATCATGACAATTAATATCGTGGTATTATTACGAACGACCCGGATATTTGGAGACAAACCGTCCCCGACGCCTTTTTTTTGTTTCACCATCAATGTGGACGCGCGGACTTGTAGAGTGTTTTTTTTTAATTATTTTCTATTGTAAATAAATGTTTTGTTTTTCTCTCTCGTGGCAGTCTAACCGTAAGATAAAATAGTTATGATAATTAGCGATAAGGAATATAGTGTAATACTGAATACGAATTTCCGGTACGATATTTTCTCCTGCTCCAGATTGACCATTATATATTTGAAAAAAAATACACACACATTATATATATATATATATATATATATATATATATATATATATATATATATATATATATATATATGTATGTATATAATAATCCTACACTTGATTTATCTCGAAAATACTGCTCCGATCAAGTATTGAGTATAATACCATTTTGAGGATTCAAATAAGGACGTTTAAAAAAAAAAATTCGTCCAAAATTCAAAATGGCGACGTTAAGATCACCGACATGTTTTTTCAAAAATGAGATCATGCATTTTTTCACCAAAAGATTTGTCAGGTCAAAACGAACAACTTTTGTAGGAAAAGTTTTTTAATAACGTTCATAATCTGTTGGTTAGAATATCATTTTTTTCACAATTTTAGCGATATCGAGAATTTACCACTAGGAGGTAAAGTCTTTAACATCTCTAGTGTAAGTGTGCGTGTATATGTGGGTATGAGACAAACAAACCCAAACAAGGATTAGGTCTCTGCGGCTCCTCACTTCGGCTAAAAATGGTATTCTAACCTAAAAATTATGAGCGTAATCAACAAACCTTTCCCGACAATAGTGGTTTTGGCCTGATAAATATTTTGGTGAAAAAAATTCGTGATCCAATTATCCAAAAAAGTATGTTAGCCATCTCAACGTCGCCATTATGAATTTTTGACCAAAAACATTTTTTTACCGCCCCCTTTGTACCTTGAAATGTATATATATATATATATATATGTACTAATAAATTGCGTACTTTCTTTTACACCCATTGAAACAATTTTTGGAAAGATTTTTCATCACTAAAACAGAGTCGTCATATTTTAGGGGATCGGTTTTTTGTAATTAAAATCTTTCCGTAATTTTATAATTTTTGAGCTTACGTAGAAAGGGAAAAATGAATTTGTGCAATTTATATATATATATATATATATATATATATATATATATATATATATATATATATATATATATATATATATATATATATATATATATATATATATATATATATATATATATATATATATATATATATATATATATATATATATATATAAATATGTATGTATGTATGTTTGTATGTATGTATATGTATTTCCTCCTGCCTCTTGGCCCTAACAGCCCCGCGAAACGTGTGAGAAAAAAAAAGAATTCTGTGATATCTGGAATCTCTCTCTATTTCGGCCTCAGATGTATCTATAAATGGAAAAGGGAAAGAAAATGTTTCTACCGAATAATCCAAAGCGTGTGTTCTTTTGTATACGCACACATATATACACACATACACAGACACACACACACACATATAAATACACATACATAGAGACTCACTCACCCAGACGTAAGTTGAAAATATACCTCGGACAAATAATTATTATTACCGTTCCGTAAGCTATACATCTTTTGTAGATCGACTTTTTCCGCGGGGACCTTTACCGTAAGACAGTTTCGATGCTTATGATATATCTATATGTATACACAAAGACAACTATACGAGAAGATGAAGAAAAAGAAAATACGAAAAGTATCTCGACCCTGTTTGTTTTTAGACGTTTGTTGTTAGGCAATTTTGTACTTATCGTCGATCGAAAATAATTAATTTTCGCGTCAACGTGTGTGTCGGTTTTTGTTCTGTCAACCTCCAACCCCCCAGAAAGAAGCAATCGTGTCCGGGAAAAAAAAGAAATGTGTAAGGATGAATTAAAGTGAAACTTTGAGTAATTGTTTTTGAATTTATTGGCATGGTAGAAAATACGATGTAGCATAATTGCATATTATATTATAATTATACGATATATTGTGATATGTTGTGTATAATATTATGTCAAATATTATATGTATATGATACATTATAGTATATTAATATTACAAAAGTATTGTTTTATACCCTGTGATATTAAATGATATATATGATATATAATATACAATAATACAATATCGAATAATATATTAATTATATATTATTCGACATTACACAAATATTATGTTATATCCCATGATATTAAATTCATTCGTACCACCAATATTATTTTATATATTAATATAATAATATATTAATATTGCAAATAATATAATAAAATAGCTCATGGTATATGAATCATATATTATTCGATATTACACAAATATTATTTCATACCCCATAATATTAATTTTTTTCTTATTCACCAACATTCTTGAATATATTAATATAATAAAATCTAACATAATTTAATATTATGTTATACCCCATGATATTAAATTCATTATTGCCACCAATATTATTTTATATATTAATATAATAATATATTAATATTGCAAATAATATAATAAAATAGCTCATGGTATATGAATCATATATCATTCGATATTACACGAATATTATTTCATACCCCATAATATTAAATTTTTTCTTAGTCACCAACATTCTTGAATATATTAATATAATAAAATATCGAATAATATATGGATGATATATTATTCGATATTGCACAAATATTATTTTACACCCTTATATATCAAGTTTATTATTCCTTACCAATATTATTAAATATATCAATATAATAATCTTATAATAATATATATTATAAGTATATGAATATCATCATATATTATTAAATATTCAGCATAATATTCGATATTGTCCGGTATATAATTAAACCAAAAATTCTTATTCCATTAATGGTTTTGTTTTTCTCGTACACTCGGTCACTGACGAGAATTTCTTTCTCATTTTCAAGGTCCATCGGCCATCGCGCTTGCGAACCGTTTATTCTTGTCCAGTAATTTGGTTGATATCGCCCCCGTGTCAGTTACGCCCCTTCGTAAGGTAAGTCTTTAAGGGGCGCGGGCTCAACAGGTTCGCGTGCGAGTGTCGCGGCCCGAGCGTACCGGAAGTCCAACCATCAACGGGCTCTCGCTCATACGCCACCGATCCGGAAGATGAGTATCGCCGATCTTTCGCATTATGCACCGGACATCCTACTCTTTACCGGCCTCGGTCGACTTCTCGACGGCGCTCGGCGCTTGTCAAACTTCCGGTTCGCCATTTGTATATCTATATATGTGCAAGAATTTTTATACTGAATTTCCAGATATAAAATCAGCACGAAGATTTTGAAGAAATGTGGGAAACTTTGAAAATTCGGCGAAAAGCCCGCCAGGCAGTCCGCAAGCTCTTGGTCTGACCTTTCGCGACCGTAACTACTTGCCATTCCGCGCATGCGGCTCGGGCTGATACGAATTCGTTTTCCCCCGAATTTCAAGCAAATCTATACGTACGCATATATACCGGGTGAGCAGAAAAAATACGAAACTCGAACACCATCGATCTGAGCCAAAAAATAGTCAGATCCAACATTTTCCAGATTTCTTCGAGCACTGCATTTTTCCCCTCATGTTTTTCGGAACTGGTGGACAGCGAGAGACTCCAAGGTCACCTCTACTTGAAAGAGAAACAATAAAAACGCAAAAAGCTCATTTTTTGCACGTTTTAGAGTTCAACAGATTTCAAGGTCACCCACAAGGTCATCTACTGAAAAAAATAAGATGAAAACCCAAATAAACCCATGCCCACTCATTTTCTTTCACAAGTCGAAGAGTCCAAACTATTTCAAGGTCATTTTCCCTAGAAAAATCCCCCGTTCCGAAAGACCCCCTTCCTCCCTTCCTTTCGGAACTGACCCAACGACACCCCCTGACCTTCGGATGACCTTGACGTTCGACAACAAAATTTAATAAAGTACCGAAAGTTCAAAATGTCCGCCATTTATCACGTAAAATTTATTTTTTCCTACGTTTTCCCAATGCAGAGCTTTCGCACTGTGCAAGTTCCCGTTCGAGTTCCCCCCCCCCCCCCCTTCTTCCCTTCCTTTCGAAACTGATCCAACGACGCCCCCTGACCTCGGGATGACCTTGACGTTCGACAACAAAATTGAACAAAACACCGAGACTTCAAAATGTCCGCCATTTTTTTCCCACGCTTTGCGAATGCCGAGCTTTCGCACTGTTCAAGTCTCGCTTTCGAGTGCCTCGTTTTCGGAGACTCACCCTGTGCATCAAAATATACGCGTGTGTGAAGCGCCGTCGTGGCAGAAAGGCGAAAGCTCGCGTTGATTCGGCGTGCGTGAAATTGTCGTCAGGTGGAGCTGCCTACCCCCGCGATGACTTTTCGCGAAAAAGAGGGGGTGAGCAGAGGCTTGCGGGGGTTGTCGAAAGCCACCCTCTCTTGAAAGCTCTCGTCGTTGTCGGGCAACCCTTCGTTCCCATCCCCTGCTTTCGCCCCGCACCCTTCCAACCCCTTTCTCACCCCTTCGGCGAGCACCCCCTCTCGCGCCCTCCCTCGGCCTCGCTCCGTGTGTGTGTGCGCGCGCGTTCCTCGAGGAGCTCATCGTACGTGCGGTCATCAGTCGTGAACTTCGGGCCGGCCGGAGGCGGTGCTCGTCGCGAGCTCGTACACGCGAGACGAAAAGAAACGTCGAGCCGAGCACTTTCGCGCTTTCTCCCGGTCACCGCGCAATATCGGTTTGAGCTTTTTTTTTTCTTTCATCGGTGTGTCCTCGTGTTCTTATCGGAGCGAAGCTGAAGAGCAGAAAGACACGGGAGAGAAGGAAGAGTCTCGGGCCCTCAACGTCGAGGACTCGCGAGGATAATGAGAGACGTGAGTCGCGAAAATCGCGAGTGCTTATGAGACGTAGCCTTCCGCAGCTTTTTTCCCCGGTCGAGAAACCTACCCCTGGCCACAACCTTGTCCTTTGGGCCGGCTGTCATTGTTATTTGTCGCAGTGTATCGCGAGAAATTGGCGCACGGTGTCATTTGCGATCATTATCAACCCTTGTTTATCAAGGGCTCGTTTGAGCTTAAAGCCTACCCTTAACGTCAACCCCTTTTTAAGTGCTTTTTCAGCCCCTTTCACGTGTCTTTTTGTCAGCCCGTGGAAGGCGATAATTAAAAATCAACCCTTCAAATTCCACACCCAAAAAGCAACCCTCCAAATGGCACCCCTAAAAGCAACCCTCAAAATTGCACCCCTAAAAGCAACCCTCGAAATTTTACCTGTAAAAATCGACCCGTAAAGTTCTACCCCTAAAAGCAACCCTTAAATCGGCACTCCTGAAATCAACCCTTAACTTTCCACCCCTAAAATCAACCCTTAAATTTGCACACCGAAAATCAACCCCTACATTTTCACCCCCAAAATCAACCCTTACATTTCCACCCCCTAAAATCTGCCCTTAAATTTCCACCCCCTAAAATCAACCCTTAAATTTCCACCCCTAAAATCAACCCTCAAAATTCCAGTCTTAAAAATAAATTCTCACAGATCACCGCTTCATACTTAATTGCCAACAATAACAAAAAAACACCCCACAACGCAACCAACACCTAAAATTTTCTAAAAAGCTCTCTCTCTCTCTCGCTCTCCAAACACCTCACCAAGTGAAACAACCCACGGCTTAGTCAGCCGTATTTTTTTTTCTCCCATAATAACTCCACCGGCGCATGATGTGTACGCCGAACGAGTGTGCGACTCTCATTACTGTTATACCTGTACGCTCGATTCGTAAGCGACCACAAATTTCAAGCGGAACAAGCGTTGCCGGCCTACTGACCCCCGCAGAGGGTCAAATATACACACATATACATATATATATATTTATATATATATATATATATATATATATGTCATGCATATAACGAATCGCACACACGCCGTCACGATTCTCGCGCTCGTTTACGAGAGTTCGCTACTACCGGAGGGTGCGTGCAAGGAAAAAGAAAAAAACCGTGGAACACGACATCGAAATTACGCCCTGGGACACAATTTTCACGTTTTTTTTATCTTCTCCCTTTTTCCTCGTTGTTTTTATATTTCTTCTACTTTACGTCACATATGTGCTCGTATTTTCGTCCTTCCGTGTCTCTTCCATTCGTGTACATGCCCACAAAAATATACGTAATGTCAATAATATGTTAATTGATTTTATTAATTAGCATTTATATATAATATTGACATACTTTATTTTTTATATATTTATACATAACATTGATTAATATTTCGAAGAAAATAAAACATACAATTAACAAAATATGAATGAATAAAAATTATGAACAATGATTAATAACGACATTAATATGTAACAATTTTTCATTAATTATATATAATTATTTATTAATTTTATATAATTACCGTATTATTATTTTAATTATCAATTATCAATGATAACTGTTATAATGAATTTCATTATAATTTCAACGATTATTATTGTTATTTCCGTTATATCTGTGGGAATACACATTCGGATTAACCCGCAGAATTCCAAGGACCTCGTGGAAATTACGCACGCGAGCGATGCACACACGAAAAGCATTCTCACCGCGGTAAACGCGTTATAAACGGCCGAGTCACGAACGAGAGAGGAGGAGAGGGAAAGATGGGGAGACTGAGAGCACGAGGGTCGAGAGGGAAAATAAGCGAGAGGGTCGAACACAAAGAGGGTTAAAAGAAGGGAAAAAAAACAAGGGAAATTTATCATTGAAGCTTTTCGGCGAGGCGCAGAGAGAGAGAGAGAGAGAGAGAGAGGATTTGGGGGGGGGGGGGGGCGGGCAGATAGTTCCACGAGCCGCACTGAGGGAAAACGTCAAGTGAACGCGAGGAAAAAAATTCCGCGCGAGAGCTTTTGTCCCCGCGAAACTCTCGCGGCATCGTCGAGTTCTTCTCTCATCTTCAGCCTGTCTCTCTCTTTCTCTCGCTCTCTGCTGAGAGCTCCGGAGGCTGCGACCACGAATTACTCCCAAAGTCAAGTGGTAGTTGTTTTTTTTTTGACGTTTTTGGTCTCGCCCTTTTTGTCCTCTCTCTCTCTCTCTCTTTTTACATATCTACTACCGTTAATACCGATTTCTATTTATTTTTGACACTATCGCGGAGAAAAAAAAATCACTCCTCTCCGTGATCGTCATTATTGTTAAACTTTTTTTTTTTCATGTATATCCGTTTTTCTCGCAACATTATCCGAGGTCGTGGAGAAAGCTTCTCAGCCGATTTGCCGCTCGGACATTATTTTCTCTCTATTTTTTATCGAAGCCACGAGGGTCGCGGCACGATCGATCGCGCTTTCGTCCTGTGGGCACTGAGGGGGGGGGGGGGGGGGGGGGCATCGAATATTTTTTTTATCCTCGTTCAACGCTCACTAGTACACAGACACGATCGCCAATCGCAACGAGTGACGATCTCCTCGAGAGAGAGATAGACGTTGGTACAATGGCAATGATAATAACAATAATGATGGTAATGGTATGCGTGAGCTAATGGAAAAAAATAACGTGATACTAGTGGCCTATGCAGGGGAGGAGAGAGAGAGAGGAGAGCCTTAACCTCGAAACCGAGTTCCAGGGGACCCGAACGCCAATTTTCTCCCCTCGAATGTCACACTGCGTTTTTTCTCTTTCTTTTACTGTCTGGAATTTTGTTTTAATTAACGGGGGAGATATCTTTAGGCTAGGAAAAAATTACCCATTTTCATGATTTTTTTCTAAAGGAAAAATTCCTTCACCTTTTTTTAGACTTAGGGTCTATTTTATTACTACTTTCGGCTGTTGCATGGTATTTTTTAAATTTACCGATCTTCAAAAATGGCGTTGGTATGGCACGGTCGTCTCCAAGAGGGTTGCGGTGGATGTTGTTCGACGGCGTGACGTGTAGCGTCGGCGGGATTAATCTGAAAAAAGTTCAACGACGATTTTTCTTTCATTAACATCCATACGCAGAATATGAACCAAGAAAAAGTCAGTAATGTTGAAAATCAATGAAATGGCACGCTTTGAAACGAAGAGAATGAATTTTCCGGAAAAAAGTAGCTACATATTGCACTAAAAAAATACGTAAACTTTCTCATTTTCAAAAACATTTAGGTTTATGTTTTAGGCAATAAGGTTGGAAATATTGATACCAAATTTCATCAGAATCGGGCGATTAGTTTTTCAGCTAAACGTCACGCCAGTTTTCAAATTGGAGTGTAGAAGATCATACTGTACCTTCGCCATTTTTAAAGATAAATAAAAATTTTAAAAATACCATGTCATAGTCAAAAGTAATAATAAAACATACCCCAAGTCTCAGAAAAAAATGAAGAAATCTTTCCTTTAAAAAAAATCATGAAAATCAGAAGAAAAAAATCCTTGCCTACCCTTAATACACAAGTCTATTATTTATCATAATTATCTCGAAATTCGTTATTGTCGTTTTATTTCGTTTTATTCTACACATTAATCGCTACCTCAATATTCCTAATTTTATTTTCCTTAAGCAAGAGTGATACGAGGTGATAATAAATTCCCGATCGTCAGGTCGTTATTATTGCCCGCGTGGTCGGGTAAGCCCGCGACCTCGAGTTCGCCCCCATCCCCCCACGAACGTCGACGACTCTCGATGGGGATTGATTCGCGGAGATTGCTTCGGGGATATTATTGCCTCGCGTTCACGAGAATTCCTGATGCTACCGCGAGATGAGCAGAATTCCTGAGAGGCCTCGGGACTCCTTTGGACCTTATTAGTTGTTATTTCAGGCCTCTTGGGTTTCGCCCTTACTCGCTTATCACTCGTTGAGAAAAGTCAATAAATTCATATGCATTTCCTACCCTCTTTGGTGTACGTTCAACACTACGACTATTTACGAATTGGAACGAAAATTTGAAACAAACTTTAAGGGGTCTCTTTAGACGCTAAAAAGGCTATTTTCACGATTTTTTAAATAAGTTTATATTATAGATATTAATTTAAAAATTGTGAAACTTAAAAAATTCACTTTCGAAATACATTTAAAAAATTCTATGTATTTATGTAACCCAAACAAACTTCAAACGGGTTTTTTTTGTCGAAACAATGTTTTTCGGCGGCTTGTTAAAAAAATCTTCGAAACTACTGAACCAATCATTATGAAATTTTAACCACATATTCTTTACAACTTTAGCTATAGCACATATCAAGGATTTTTTTAAATTTTGATATTTACTATTTTTTTTTGCCAAAAACGGTGAAAAAAAAACTCGTTTTTTTGTTTTTTCGATAGATGACCGCCATTTTGTTATTTTTGCATATATCAAAAATCGTATGAATAGACATTAACATACTGAATCGAAGACTGTTTAATTTTTTTGTTTCGGATGATCCATCTCCGAGATTTCATCAACAGCGCAGACCTACAATTTGTTAAGGACATTTTTTTAACTACCATTTTGGTCTTTAAATAGTGACTTAAATAAATGAAATTAAATAAAAAATGTATTTCGAAAGTGTATTTATTAAGTGCAACAACTTTAATATCAATACATATAATATAAACCTATCAACAAAAATCATGAAAATAGCCTTTTTAGCGTTTAAAGTTAGAAGACCCCTTAATGGATCATCACAGAGTAACAGGTCGAAAAAGGTGATTTTCGCGATTTTTTCTCGATGGTTATAATACGCTGATAAGTCTGATTTTTTTCATGTCAAATCAAAGCACTCATGAAGAACAGAAAATAAATTTTTAAACATTTGTTTTTGTTTTTATTCCTCTTTTTTCAACGGTTGAAAATGTTTTTGAAAAAAGGAGTGCTCACCGTGTACACGGTTGTGAACGTGAATATTATGTGAAACAAAACTTGTAAAAAGATTATTAACCGGCCGCTATCTTGCTATGGAGACTTTTTGAAAGTCAAAATTGACAAAATGGCGGCGTTTTGAAAAACAATATCGAATATAGTCTATTTTTTGCCATTAAAAAAATATGAAGATTAAAAAAAAAGTTTCTCCAGCATTATAATGGCATGCAGAATGTTGTGTTAAAATTTGAGACGGATAGCTTGAAAACTCTTCCTTTTGGAGTGTACTCCGTTTTTAGAAACGATATTTTGAGAAAAATGCGTTTGAATATTCGAGCGCGGAATTTTCATACAAATTGTCTATGGACGTTTATGGAAGTATATGTTCATAACCGTCTATAGTATCGGATAATGCAAAAAAATCGATAAGATTTAATTTTTTGACGGAACTATAGAATTTATGAAATAATTGAATTTATGAAATAAATTGAATTATTTCATGAATTGAATTTATGAAATAAATTGTATTATTTTACAAATAGAATTTATGAAATAATTTTAATTTCATAAATTCAATGTATGAATTACTTTTTATTTCATAAATTGAATTAATGAATAAATTTTTATTTCATAAATTGAATTTATGAAATAATTTTTATTTATCACAAGTACATTATAGTTTTATGAACAAATAAACAAAAAATTTAATAACATTAAAACTTAGAAAATGACGAAGCTGTGAGTTGTCTAGTAGGACCGTCTTTTGAAAATCCTTTTTGATGGTAGCCTTTTTTTGTCTGTCAGACAAGGTCCAAAAAATTGAAGAAAAAAATTCTCGCAAAGAAAGGTGTAATTGCTAAAGTGTGTCACAGGGAATTTTATTTTTGTAGAAATGACTGCTGTTTGAAAAAAAAACTCTGAGATTGTCAACCGTTTGAGTTAAAAAAATTGAACAAAGATGAACACGGTAGCCAATCGAAAAAATCTTGTGCTACATTCTAGATAATATCATGAAGAATATGTGATATAAATTTCATGAAAATCGGTCAAGTAGATCTCGAGATATTTCGTATTTTCGGAAAACGCAAAAGCTCAAAAAGTACCCCGTCAGCGTCTTGAAACCAAATATTTTTTTATATCACCTTCTCAAGGTGAAAATTTCAACATCGTGTAACCCCTTAAGCGCGAGTTGAATTAATTGAATTCAGTCATTATAAATTAATCACACAATTAAACGCGAATTTTAATATACAATTAAACGTCAGCCGAATTAGAAAAAATCACGATGAATTAAATATTACAATTAAAAGCGAACTTGAAATAAAATTCAGTCCTAATTCCCTGTACGGTTGAATAAAAATTGACATGGATCGCGAGGCTTTCCACGATTTTTCTACTCGCTTGCTCTATCGAAGAAATGCGCCTGTCGTACAAGCACTCGCGTTTGACGAGCCTATCGTGTTTCCGTCACACGAGCCAATAACGGAATACAATATATTAAAAGTCGTACGAAGAAGAAAAAATGACAATGCGGAGGGAATTTCGTGCAAAAGGCACTCGTTCGTGTCGGGCGAGAAAGCGTCAAGCACGGAGGGGGTGGCTTTTGAAGGGTAAAAAGGAACGGACAAGGAAAGCGTCACGACAGCTACGAAAATATTACTGTCACAGGCAGCGCCAGGGAAAAGCTCGTAGTCCTTTTTTTTTCTCTCTTCCTCTATTATTATTATTGTTTTTTCAAATGATAATGCATCGTTTTTATTTTTGTTTGTTGTTTTTATTTTTTATTCCTATTTTTATTTTTTATTGTTGTTTAACAACGTTAATACAGTCGAACCTCGATATAACGATGATTTGTTATATCGATGTTATGTCATAAGATTACATAATAATATACATTATGCTCTAATTGTTGACTTCTTGTAAAAATTGCTCCAATTTGAACCATTCTTTCATTGAAAAAATATCCCTATATTAGTAATACTAATACATTATTTTTAAAGAACATTTCAAGGAACATGATTTCGATCTAACGAAATCTCAATACAACGAACTTCAGTAGAAATTCGTTATATCGAGGTTCAACTGTAATGACACATTTTGTTTAATAAAATCAAAATAATAATAATAAATGATGAAGGTGGGATATACATTTGGACAGGAAAAAAAAAGCAATATTGAGGGGTTTTTTAAACGAAGAAATAATTATTCGACAATTGTCAAACTTTTGGTAGACTTTAATAGTATATTTAAGTATATATACTATTAAAGTCTATTTTTTTATAAAGTACTATTTTTTCAAAATACTATTTTTTTAAAGTACTATTTTTTTATAAAGTACTATTTTTTTTAATTAATTCATTACAAAAATGGCGGAGCTGTGGCAGAGTGTAAGAGAGAGCAAGGTCGGGAGTTGCGAATCGGCGTGCAGTCTAGCTTCCCGTAGACTTTGATTTGCAAAAAAGTTCAAACATTTTTCAGTTAGAACATGTATAGCTTCTATGTGACGGTAATTAAAATGAATAAAAAGCAAATTTAAGAAAATGGCGCGCATTTACAAAAAAATCAACAGTTCACGCAACATGTAAAATGTGGATTAAAAGTAGTTTTTTAAAAATATTTTTCAAAAACAATTCCCGTCAAGTAGAAGGTACCAACATTGTCAATATTTCTACCAAGTTTCAACTCAATCGGCTTAAGGCCTTAGGCCACTCTAGGTCGCAAAAATAATCCTTTTTTGGGATATTGTTTTCAGAAAAACTAAAAAATAAATCGAGATACAAAAAAGGGTGTTTATCATACATATCAGTGACTGTATACCACTTTTTTTAAGCTATTAATTTCAAAATGGCGGCTGTGCAGCGTTTATCTAAAAACTGCATTTTATAAGTTGGCCGGAAACATAACTCCGACAATTTTCAACCGATTCACTTGAAATGTTGAATATATCTTGAAAAATACATTGTCTATGGAAGTACGGAGGATTTTTTTTGTATATTGCACAGTTAATTTATTATTGACAATTATCTCACGATTTCTTAGGCAAATTATTCACTTTCCAAACACTCGTCAGATAATTGTTAATAACGAATGAACTATGCACTGAACTGTGGCCTAACCCCTTAATAGTTTTCAGTAATCCTGTAACGTTTGAAGTTTTTCGAATTTCCGCTCTGAAACTTTGGGAAAATATTCTACATATATAGTTCTATGGTTTAACGAAGAAAAAAAAGGAACTGATTTTTCGATCGTTGTAAATTATATATCCCGTCTTAATAAGAACAAAAATAGTAACAATAAATTATTATCTAATAAAATAATTATTATAGTAGACAAAAATTATTATTTATTATTATTAATGTTAACAATAATAAATGGGATGTAAAAAATCTTCAACTTTCCAATGTCCATTCGAAATGAGAAATGTCGAGAAAAAAAGGAAAAAAAAAATCCGTGAACAATAGGTCCTCAAGCAGTACACGGAAATCCACGAGCCGGGACACGAGGGGGGTCTCAGCCGAGAGCTCGAATCGACGAGCATTGAAATTGGGACTTACTGTATTGGGCTGTACGAGCAAATCGGCTTTGCCTTCTTTTGTCCTCGTATCCTCGTTCCTCCCTCTCTGTATCCCAACGAGAAAAGGAAGAAAAAAAGCCCCGGCGTCCTTCCAATAGCCTCGTGTTCGTGGACGCCGTCTCCTCGCCCTGCAGCACCCTCTGGCATTGAGAAGTCCTGGCGAGACGGAGAACAAAAAAAGGAAAGCACACAGAGCGGGAGACGAGTCGCGCCAGGGTGACTCCGGTTCTGTCGTATTTTAGGGCTTGAAATTCCCAACTTTGAGTGCCCCGATGGCTTAAGGGGAGGGTAGGGGTTTCAGCGTGAAAAAAAAATACTTTTGCGATTTTTTTTCATCTATATGGATGGAGTAAATTTATTGAAACCTTTTTTACATTGTTAAGTGTCATTTCAAGAACATTCCGTGAAATTTGTACGCGAAAATATCCACAAACAAGCCGGTGCCGCGTTTTTTTATCGAAACCACTTTTTCAAAGTCCGTGTTCACTGCCATTTGAAAACTACATGACCGATTTATTTCGAACTTGGTACACACTTTCTACATATAAAATACCTCCCCCCGACGGTTAGTTTGAGATTTTTTTTACATTGAGGGGGTTTTCCACCCCCAAAATGGCGGAACTTTTCGTGAAAAATAGCACTTTTCACTTAACATGACCACCAAAAATGTAGAAATGAAAAAAAAAATTATCAAAGACCGTTGGGGGGAGGATTTGATGATACTTTGACTAAATTTTAATGGTACGTGATTTCAGATAATTTCTAGCTGAGATACAGTGAACACCCCAAATCGTGTTTTTCCAAAGGCGTTCTTGGAAAAGCTTTGTCAGCGGCTTGTTTGTGGATATTTTCGCGTACAAATTTCACGGAATGTTCTTGAAATTACACTTAACAATGCACAAAAGATTTCAATAAATTTACTCTATCCATATAGATGAAAAAAAATCGCAAAAAAGTGTTTTTTTTTTGCACCCTGAAACCCCTACCCTTCCCTTAAAATTCTGAATTTTAATATTCCGAAATTCTGTAGCCTAGCCGCTTTGTTAAGGGGTTAGGCCACCGTAACGGGTATAACATTATGTGCGAATTTAACAATTAAAAAAAAAAAATTTATACTTGACAATTATAATAAAGTCATGTCCAAATTTTCAAATGAACAGATTGTTTTATCCACTCTAAAAAAAATCCCGAAAAATACCTTTTTTCACGCTCCTAAAGGGTTTTTTCGCCTTAATTTTATGAGTGAATCATTTTTTCGTTCGAAAAAAAAATGTTATACCCGTTTACTATATTAATAGTAATTCTATACCCCTTTATTAAGGGGTTAGGCCACCGTAACGGGTATAAAATTATGTGCAAATTTAACCATTTTTTTCCGTACGAAAAAATGATTCACTCATAAAATTAAGACGAGAAATCCCTTTAGGAGCGTGAAAAAAGGTATTTTTCGGGAATTTTTTTAGAGGGGATAAAATAATCTGATCATTTAAAAATTTGGACATGAGTCTATTATAATTGTCAAGTATAAAAAAAAATTTTTTTGGGATGACCAACAAAATGCCGGCGTTATTAAGGGTCTTCGGACGCCTGTTTTCCGCGACACCGAAAAGTGCTGCAGTTGTCACTCTTTTTCTGTTGATCTGAAAAAGATATAATAAGTGTCATTCGTTTACTGACATTTTAAGGGGGGGGGGGATGCACCTAAAAATGGTGAAAAAGTGCAAAATTGAAAGTTTGGGAGCCTTTTTACTCTAAAGTTCGAATTTTCGACTATTTTTTCGACATATTTGACCCCGAAAAAATTATTTATTTACACGCTACCTTTCGAACTTTAGGTATATCCTTCCGATAATATTACTGAGAGTAACCTCCCAAAATTTCATCGAAATCGGTCGATCACTTTTTGAGCTACAACACGAGCAGTTTTTGAAAAAGTAGTCTCGAGATAATCGCCTTTAAAGTTTCAACATGTGAAAACTATTAATTGTAGTGACTTACCGATTAATCAGCGATTCCAGGCGCATATTTAATACTTCGAGTTTTCCTTTGGTCAGTATATTCTTTGGGTATCATACTTTCGAAATATGTAAAAAAAAATCCTTCGCCTTAATTGCACATCTATTTAGTATGAATATCAAGCTGTTAGAATTTTTTTTGTCGATGTACAAAATGGCCGACTACTAATATTTTCTTTTGTCATATTGTTTTAGACGCTCCGCGGAAAAATTTAATTTCACTTACAAATATTAACAAAATTTAATTTAACTTAAAACTATTAACAAAATTTAATTTAAATTAAAAATATTAATTTAGCACCCACAATTTTTTTCCTATAACAAAAAACAAAAATTCTCGTCAATCTACATTAGAATACCTAGAGAAGTAAGTGTGGAATTAAAAAAAAAATTGTTTTATTCAAAGGTTTGACTTTGAACTTTGAACTTAAGAAATTAATTTTCAGTGAAAAATTTCGTTATAACTGCTCATAAGCTGCTCATAAAATGAAAAGTTTTCGATTAATCAGAAATTCCGTACGTACTTCTCTGCGAAATGCAATTAGGAACGTAACTTGTAAATTTGAAGTAAATCGAGTGAAAATTATTGAAGTTATTTGTCACGCCAATTGGAAAAAATCTGTTTCGAGAAGTTTCGAGCAGTCGGCCATTTTGTACATCGAAAAAAAAATATATTTTTTCTAACAGCTTGATATTCATACTAAACAGATGTGTAATTAATTTTATGAGTGAATCACTTTTTTATACGAAAAAAAATTGTTAAATTCGCATATTATTTTATACGCGTTACTTTGGGATAATCACTTCTTAAGGGGTTACCTTAAGAAGTTATTTTGCGTCAATTTTAAAATTTGTCTAGACAATGTTGTGCGTTCTTCATCATTTACAGTCAACTGTGTAGACTTTCGCTGGCATGGCCTTGACATGGGGGCCGGGTTGAAATTCCGAACTTTGAATGCGCCGACGGTTTAAAATTCCTAATTTTAATGTTCTGAAATTACAAGGTTCATCAAGATCATGCCAGCGAAAGTCTACACAGTTGACTGTAAATGATGTAGTACGTATAACATTGTCTAGACAAATTTCAGAAGTGACGTAAAATCACGACTTAATGAAAAAAAAATTCTTTAAATAATTTGTCGATTTATTGAAAATTTTGAAACTTTAAAAACTTCCATAGCCGAATTATTGTGACGGTGTTCAGATTTCCGAAGTTTTGGTCTTGCGTGTGAAACTCTTTTTTGATCTTTGGATGTAGTATTCTTTCGGAGTTTGAGCGTTCTCATCATTCAAAGTTCGCAATTGCAACCTGGCTCCACAAAGTGAAAGGGTTGCGTTTTAAGCGAAGAATCGGATCGAAAAAAAAATATATTACCGCTTCGATTTACCGGCTAATTTTAGGCACACAGTTGGTGTAACGATCGAGGTTGAGGATTTAACAAAAAAACGCGTCGTTTCCGTGAATATTCTCGCCGGGGGACCCAAAGTAGTCGTGACAAGTAGAAATGGCTCGTATGTGGTCAGGCGTGGATCGAAAGTTCGTGTATACTCTAGTACTCGTATATATATATATATATATATATATATATATATATATATATATATATATATATATATATATAAGAAAAAAAAATTGTCTCCCAAGCCTTCCGAAAATTCAAATTTTCAATTAAAAAAACCATTTTTTCTTTCGTTCACTTCTCACCCATGAATTTTACGCTTTGTAATTTTTAAATGAACCTCGCGAATGCTCTAGCCCGTCAATGAATATTTAGTTGTCGCTCAAGAGCTTCGAAGTTTCCAAACATGGCCAATTTTTTTCTCACTCATCTCACTCGTAAATTGTACGCTTCATAAAATGTTCAAAACAATTAATCGTTTTTCTTTGTAAACAGATTTCTCAAAGTAACCTCACACTACTAATCCAAGAATTATAATATTCGTTCTCTTAAAATAATTCTTTAAAGCTCTTGTCCGTAAACAAAATCATAGGTCCCCCGTTTTATCGGTTTAGAAGTCTGAGGTAAATAAAAAAAATCCGTTTCTAAAGAAAAAAAAAGGATTAATTGTTTAGAAAATTTTACAAAGTGTTAAATTTATGGGGGAGAAGAAAAATAAAATTCCCGGCAATTGGAAATTTCGAAGCTCATGAGCGACCACTAAATATTTTTTGACCGCTCGCGAATTCCGCGACAATTTTTCTTTTCTTTAAAGAAGATAATTGGATGGTGAGAAAAATGAAGAAAAAATAAAACTCAAATTTGGGCCACCCTAAAATAGGCACCCGATATACACACACACACATATATATATATATATATATATATATATATATATATATATATAAACCATCTGGTGGAGCACCTCAAGCCGCATGAAAAACATTGGGGGTCGAAATCGTTCAAGGTCATTCAAGGTCAGTATCGATTATACAAATCTAAATATCTCGGATCACTACCAAATATTTCGTAGTGATCCGAGATAATTGAATTTGTATTTCATTTTAATAGGTAACCTTGAATGACCTTGAACGACTTTGACCGCGCTAATGTTTTTTATGCAGCTTGAGGTGCTCCACGAGATGGTTGAAAAAAAATGTACCATTCCATTTTAAAAAGTGGAGGTGACCTTCACTGTGCGTCAGCGCCTCTGCCGAAATAAAAAAAAATGGCCGCATTTGATGACCCCCTTCACACCGTACAAATTTTGTTTGGAACATGTTTTTGTGACGCCGATAATTACCGAGTTATTTCGGGTGGCAGAGATAAGAGGGACACCCTGTATATGAAGAGAGAGGGGGGTGGGGGGGGGGGGGGAGAGCGTGTCGCACGCGCTCGAACAACTGTCACAATCGCAGCCGTTCCTATGTTCTCCATGCCAATGAGCATGTACTAACCACGTCCCAGGACAATACCGAGTGCGTGCACAATGAGGGAGGAATGAGAAATCGATCGGTCTACATCCGCGGGCCATTAGCCACGCGAGCCTCCGCAGTGGTACACCTCGACCAGCCAGAGTGCGTGAGGACGAATCGAAAGGACGAAAAAAAAGAGAAAAAAGCCATTCACGACTTCAATCCTAAACAGCCTAACGATCCAGGTCTCTGCTCTTCCGTGACCTGTATCTCGTATTCGTTGAGCTTCCGTTCCTTTCGGTTCGTCGCTCGGAAACATTTCCTGAACTCTTGTCGATAATTTCGAGCCCTGAGTGGCGCTGATTCGTTTTAGGTGGGAGATTATCTCTCTCTCTCAATCTCTTTATGTAAATGCACTTGTTTATATTTTTCTTCATTTTTATTGTTTTTTTGTATTACTTAATTTCTTGATTATTCATTTATTTTATTTTTCGTAATTATTTGTTCATTTTACGTTCTGTAACTAACTTTCCGCCCGCAACTTCGTCCGCGTGGTTATCGAAATAAATGCAAATTGATTAAACATGCAAATAGAAATGAGTAAGCTGATCATCTTAGCGTAATATAAGCCTAAGCTTACATACCAAGTGTCATAGTTCTAGCTTCAAAACTGACAGACTTCCATACAAATTGTCTTTACACATTTTAACCCCTTAAGGGCGAAAGTATTCCACATTTTACCCCTTAAGGGATGAAGTATGAAGAATGCTGAAGCAGGAAATTTCAGTTGCTAATCCGAAGCCTAAACACCAAGTTTCATACTCCTAGCTTCAATACTGAGAGACTGCCATGAAACCTTCCCCCATTTTAGCCTGTTAGGGGATGAATTTCGAAAAAAGCTGTACCAAATCATTGTTGTTTCTAATACCTTTTTCGTAATACCAAGTTTTATATTTCTAACTTCAAAACTGACAGACTTCCATACATGTCATCCCTTATAAAACCCACTTGAGGGATGAATTTCGAAAAATCCTGAAACACGTCTTTCTTTATTTTTAATTAAAAGCATCAACACCAATTTTCAAGGTTTTAACTCGAAAAATAACGAAACTCCCATACAAACTAACATCCCCTATTTAACCCTCTTAGGGGATGAATTCCGAAAAATCCTGAAATACGTATTTCGTTATTTTTAACCCAAATGCTAAATACCGATTTTGATGCACTTAACTTAAAAAATGTCGAACTTTTATACAAATGTTCATCGCTTATTTAACCCTCTTAGGGGATGAATTCCGAAAAATCCTGAAATACGTATTTCTTTATTTTTAACCCAAATGCTAAATACCGATTTTCATGCACTTCGCTTTAAAAATGTCGAATTTAAATACAAATTTTCATCCCCTATTTAAGCCTCTTAGGGGATGAATTCCGAAAAATCCTGAAATCCGTATTCCTTTATGTTTAACCCAAAAGCGAAATACCGATTTTCATGCACTTAACTTTAAAAATGTCGAATTTTCATACAAATTTTCATCCCCTAATTAACCCTCTTAGGGGATGAATTCCGAAAAATCCTGAAATACGTATTTCGTTATTTTTAACCCAAATGCTAAATACCGATTTTGATGCAATTAACTTAAAAAATGTCGAATTTTTATACAAATTTTCATCCCCTATTTAACCCTCTTAGGGGATGAATTTCGAAAAATCCTGAAATACGTATTTCTTTATTTTTAACCCAAATGCTAAATACCGATTTTCATGCACTTAACTTAAAAAATGTCGAATTTTCATACAAATTTTCATCCCCTATTTAACCCTCTTAGGGGATGAATTCCGAAAAATCCTGAAATACGTGTTTCTTTATTTTTAACCCAAATGCTAAATACTGATTTTCATGCACTTGACTTGAAAAATGTCCAATGTTTATATAAATTTTCATCCCCTATTTTACCCCTCTAGGGTGCGAATTAAAAAAAACCCTTCTAACTGGGTGTAAACGCCACAAAAGCAACCTACTGTCCACATTTCATGTAATTAGCATTAGCGGTTTTGGCTCGGCGTTGATGAATCAGTTAGGACATGTTCTTTTGTATGTATAGATTATTTATTTAATTTATGTTTCGACGTTTTCTTTTTTTTTCTGAAATTGAATTTGCCGCATGGTCGTATCAAAGATATAATCATAACAATTAATCAATAAATCTCTCTCTCTCTCGAAATTGGATCGAAGTGAAGAAACGATTTGTCCCCCGAACGATCGGAGATTCCTGAACTCTGCTCAATGCCCACCGTTGCTCAGAGAGAGAGAGAGAGAGAGAGAGAGAGAGAGAGAGAGAGAGAGAGAGAGAGAGAGAGAGAGAGAGAGAGAGAGAGAGAGAGAGAGAGAGAAAACTACCCCGTCTGCACCTCCGCCGCAGACTGCGAGGGAGAAGACAAATAAGTCGCAAGCACAAGATCTTACGGGGAAGTCTCTCGAGTAACGCGCGATGGCTCTTTTGGCTGCCACATCCAGCGGAACCGGAAGTTTCTTTTGTCGGAGTAATTCGAAAGCCTCTCTCTCTCTCTCTCTCTCTCTCTCTTTCTCTCTCTCTCTTTCTCTCTCCTCCATAGCCCCGCGCAACTTTTTTTTCCCCAACGCTCGGCTCTAATTTATTCATTTACACGGGAATAAATTTAATAAAGTATTCTCGTATACGAAAGATCGTAAATTCTCCGGGGAATTCGGGCGCCAAGGAATTCGTGCACGAGTCATTCAACGAGGGACGATTTTTGACGCGGCGCCAACGACTCCGATGACCTTTTTTCCGCGCCCTTTTTTTCGCCACAAAGAAATTTGAATAATAAGATTTTTTTTTGCCACAAAAGATTTTGAACAAAAATTAATTTTTTTTCCGCCACAAGAAATTTTAAATAAAAACGATTTTTTTTCGCCACGAAGAATTACAAAAAAAAACGATTTTTTTTCGCCACCAAGAATTTTGAATAAAAATGATTTTTTTTGCCACAAAGAAATTTGAATACGATTTTGTTTCCACAAAAAAATTGAATAATAAGCAATAGTGAAAACTATGCTCTATTCAATATCGAAAAATACCTAACCTACAAAACCTACCTAAACTATAAAAACTAAAACTATAAAAAACTATAAAACCTACCTAAACTGTAAAACAAAAACACAAGGCCCACATACGGCCCGGTCGAATAAAAGACACGATTTTTTTTTCGACAAATTGCCTCGCGTGCCCTTTTTTTACGGCGTGGAGAGAATTTCTCTGTATTCCCGAAATTCTAGACGCGATACTGGGTAAATCTCCCCCGGGAGGCTCTTTCGAGGGGTCTCCACATTCGTGGCGGTCGTAAATGCGTTAGGGTCAAGTCGGCAGAGAGCATTTAACTCTCGTAAGTACCTAAGTGAGTGTGTGTGGGCACACGTGCCACCGAACGGCCTAGGTCAGTAATTTTCATGCCGGTTTTCTGGAATCGAGTTTAACGTGGGCTCGAAGCAATAAACTACAGTAGGCCAAGCAGCTCCCTCACTCTCATATTCCAAGCCCCATCCCCCCCCCCCCCCTCTCACTCTTGCCGAGTTCTCATACATATCCACTCACGCCTCGCTAAACAGCTTCGGCAATGCGGCAATTTTAAATTAACGTTCGCAATTCCAAAATTACGGAGCTCCTTTTTCACCTTCTGCACTTTTTATTTATTTTTCTTATTTTTATTTTGACGATCCGCAGTCCGAAAAAAATTATGAGCAGATGTGTATATATATACGCATCTGCCCATATATATATATATATATATATATATATATATATATATATATATATATATATATATATATATATATATATATATATATATATATATATATATATATATGTATGTATGTATATATTAGGGTGATTCGTTTCAGAGTAACTTTTTTTTCTGACCCATCGTGCCCGAAAACCTTTAGTCGGTACCCAAAAACGAACTTTCGTGAAAGGGGGGTGTTGTCAAAAAATATTTAGAGGTCGCGAATCAAAATTGAAGGTTTCCCATTTGATTAACATTGAAACAAATGTTTTTCTCATTTTTAGTGTTACCATTTCGCGAATTTTGATATCGCGATATTTTCCAAGTGGGTTCTCATAGGAAATATGATACTTTACAATAAAGTTCTTTGAGCCATGTCCGTAAATTCAACCGTTTCAGCGGTATCATTATTTCAAGTGAATATTGTATGAAAATATCCATTTAAACAGCTGTAACGCCTAAGCTATTAGATATATCGAAAAAAATTCAAATAAGAACTATGTAGAGAAAGTAATTTGCTACAAAAAAGTCTTATAAGCCGAGCCCGTAAATTCAACTGTTTCTCAGCTATAGGTGGATGAAGTAAAATAAATAGATTTTTTTGTTTTGAATAGTTCTAAATATTTTTTGACAACACCCCCCTTTCACGAAAGTTCGTTTTTGGGTACCAACTAAAGGTTTTCGGGCACGATGGGTCAAAAAAAAAGTTGCCCTGAAACGAATCACCCTAGTATATATATATATATATACGCATCTCCTCATCATTTTTTTCGGACTGCGGATCGTCGAAATAAAAATAAGAAAAATAAATAAAAAGTGCAGAGGGTTAAAAAGGGGCTATTTAAATTTCCGGAGTTTCCGGAAATATTTATATTTCCGAGGGAATTTTATTGATATACGTTAACGGGTAATGCCTAGTTGTAACAGTCGAAAATTGCTCATTTTTGTGCTTTTTTTTTGTTGAGAAAATCATAACGATAGATTTCTACAAAAATTAGGTATTTAAATAAGTATCATCTGAAAAACACTCTTTATTTTTCTCGTGCACTTACATACAATTATAATCGATTTACGGTCGATGTCCTCGAAGCACCTGCCGAAAAGGTATTTTGCGGTGAGCAAATTTTTCGTTAGTATAGTTAGTTTATCCTACGATTACCCGAAGGAATTTCCCAAATATCATATTTCAAAAAAATGGCATATGTTCGAATTGAGAGACTCGATTTTTGCGGAAATAATGGGCATTCTTCGTTCGTCAAATCGAAACTACACAGCGGAAAGAAAAATCCGCCTATCAAAAACTATTTTTTTACATGTAGAAAAAGCTCGAAAATTTCCAGAAGGATCGATGCAGTCGTTTTTTGACATATTTTTCTCACCGCCTCTGAAGACGCACTTTCGAGAAAAAAGCGTTTAAAGTTTCCAACGACGCTCCGGTCGTTCCGACGGGCGTCAACATATCAGCCTATTAGACGGGCAATTTCGATCCGATTACATTGAAATTTTTAAGAAACATTTATAAGATGACATAGTCTCAAAATATATTGATTTTAAAAAGAGTGATTTTTCGACTTTCAAAACTAAGCATAACCCCTTAAGGGGCTATACCAGTGTGAACGCTGAAAATTTGGGTGATTTTCGGGATTTTTTCGGAAGAAAAGTACTTAATTGAATGTTTCGGAAAATTAAGAATATTTTTGGCTATATTTGACCTATATTACAACATTAGTATTAGAAAAATGTTGTGGTTCATGCGCTGCCTTCGAAAGCGCAAAAAAAAGTTTCTCGACTGCTGACATGATTCCGGCCGATTTAGTAGCTGAAACCGAAAAACGAAAAAATGTCGTTAAACTGGAAGGCATTTCCTGTACAATGACGTAGGATTTTCGAAAAATATCACAATCTAACAAAATGGCGTAGTTATGAAAAAAGTCTGTTTTCTTGCCTATAAATGGTCGTTTTTTTTCAATGCCAAATCGTCAATTTTCATCCAATCAAAAATATCCTACGTCATTGTAGAGTAAATATATTTAAGAGTACTCAGTTCAAATTTGAAGTCAATCGGATAATTGCTCTTTGAGTTACAATGTCAGCAAATTTGAAAAATCTCATGTCATATTCTTGAAAGTATAAACTGTCGAAAAAGGCAAAAAAATCGATTGTCTGTAAGTGTCACACAGGTATAGCCCCTTAATAATTGTTATTAATATAAATCATTCGGAAAATACACAAAAAAAGGACGTGCCACAAAATGTTTTTTCTCTATTTTATTTCCTAAAGCATTTTTAATATTATGTATATACATATGCACACACACATTCATACACACACACACACACACACACACACACACACACACACACACACACACACACACACACACACACACATATATATATATATATATATATATATATATATATATATATATATATATATATATATATATATATATATATATATATATATATAGAAAGAGAGAGAGAAAGAGAGAGATCAAAATCCCGGGTAGATATCGCATACACAAAGGTAAAGGTTATGCAGGGTACGTATGCTTATACCCCAGTTGAGCACAAGCATCGGGTTGCCGTTCGCCCCTGCCAGAAGGATTGTTCAGCCGTGAAAACGCCCGGTCACTCCCACCAGGTCTTCTATACAACATGTACACGTGAAAGCATATGTACGATCCGATAAGATTGATTTCCGAGGCCAACGGAATTCACCTCCAACGCCGGTTGTGCTTGCCGATGATCCGACCGGATGCTCTACCACAGTTACGCCTCAATCGCTAGTCAAATTGCAATTCCGCATACCCACAGGCACGTTGTTTCGGTTATCCAAGTGTCGTGTGCACTCTGTCGGCATATTCATTGCGAAGGAATCAGGCTTGTCAATAGGAATGGCACGATGAGCCAAACGAAGATAGGTATTCCGGTAGGAAGAAGTAGCCAGGGATCATTGTCGAGTCATTGATCGTCAACATCATAGCGAAACTGATGTACAATTTGGAGGAAGTTTGTCCGAATGGTGCAGCCTGAATGTTGAAAGGATGGTGATCCTTTTCCAGAAGACTGGATAGCCAGAGGATCATGGAGACCAGGTCCGGTCATTGGGACCATCGCTGCATCTGCAGATGAGGGCAAGTCTCTTATGGAAGACTGGAAAGGATCATAAAGTCCTAGGTGCTTGGCATTCGTACTGATGTTGTCCAATCACCATAACAGTCGTTTCCACCAACAACCGGGATCAGGTGGACCAGGCCAAGATGATGATCCGGAAGCCACGGAGCAGAGATATGTGGATCATGGAGTCCAGATCTAGTCGCCATTGGGGCCATCGCTGCATCTGCAGATGAGGGGAAGCCTTTTATGGAAGACTGGAAAGGGTCATAAAGTCCTAGGTGCTTGGCATTCGTACTGATGTTGTCCAATCACCATAACAGTCGTTTCCACCAACAACCGGAATCAGGTGGACCAGGCTATGATGATGATCCGGAAGCCACGGAGCAGAGATATGTAGCAACGTAGGCACCGAGTCTTCGAAGCGGTTGAGGGAAGTCCGGAAATTGAGCAAACGGGTTTAGGGAAGATACCTGAGCGGCCAGTGGATCGCGGATTAAGCCGAGGTTATAATCCGCCGAGGGACGCCATCAAGCGTGTAATCGCCGGGTTGTTGCAGCACATGTGGAGACTATGACGGAAAGGTGGAGCCTTCTGGCTTCATTCAAGAGCCGGCTTCGTTGTTCGCCTCGCCGGAGAAATTCAAGACCCGCTGTGTGCCAGTATTGATCGCCCCACCCTCGCACACGGTTAAACGCCCACGAGTCTGTGCGGTGTACAATTCTCCCTCGCACTCCTACCCGCATACGTTTTCGTGCCGTTTCGCCGCAACTCCCCGCCAACCGAGCATCGTGCCGTGTCCTCGGTATTCCATCGGCTGAAGGAGAAAACGGACAACTTACCCGAAGCCGCAATTGCAGGGAACTCCACCTCCTGAATGCCTTCCAGACTTCGGGACTCTAACTAGCAGCCCGAAAGGAGGACTCGTCCGCGTGTTCCGCCCACGGTATCCCATTAGCCCTCCACCCTTTGGGCGCCCTTCAACTTCTGCGCTTCTTGACGTCTTCTGTGTCAGTGTCAAGGTTGCCCCGGCCCCTCGGCAACAAAACACTTGATTGTCGTGGATGGAAAATCGACAGCCAGTGGCCACCATGCGGAACGAGCTCCCCCGAGACCCTCGACCCAATGGGGCATGGAGACTCTGGAGTGGATGGCACTGCAAACCAAGTTTGGAGGCTGACTTTCAGACCTGCCAGCAGAAGGGAATTTCAGTGGTAAAGGTATTCATATGGGTGGAACAACATCCTGTGGTGCTCATTGAATCTGCACGAGGTCGTCCCCACCTACTGGCAAGTGCCTTTTGTAGCCGGGATGTTTTCACTCTGGCCTGCCTAGCTTCCGCTCTCGATTGCTGCTCCGCGAATGAGAAGTTTTCCCCCGCACATCCGCTCAGTTACCTTATCAGTGAACCGTGCATGGGAACGCCCACGGGGGACCGGAGTAGCTTGCAGTTGCGATTCAGCAGTTTCGTTCTGACGTCCAGGACGTTATACGCCAGGCACTATAAGTAACTGCCTATCAGGAGCAGCGGAGACGCTGCTATATCTTCGTCCAATGACATGTCTTCAGGTCCAATGCTCATCCACAGTCACCCATGCGAGCCCACATTGATGCACGCCAGGTCCTTCAACCCTGGCGGGAAGATTGAGACCGCTGTTCATCCTTGGGTATGCACGTACAGAGACTCTGGTCGAGTCTGCAGGCTTCTTGCTCCGTCTGGACTGGATCAACAGTTAGCTTTCTGCCTCGCCGGGCACAACCCTCGGTGAAACGTGTCTGGCAATTTTATTGGCCGTTATTGCGGTTCACTGCTAGCTCGTGCAATCGCGAAGGAAGAGCGATGGCGCGGTAATCTTAGATTCGAAAATTGCTCACGACACACCAACCGATGAGCAGCAGTGCCCCCAAACTCCTGTCTTTTTTGCCATTTGCCTGAGGCCTCCATCGACGCAACTAGACTTGCACTTCATTGGAGGATCAGGCGTTTAGAGCAGTTCTTCAAAGGGAAATGTGCCAATGTTGATTCATAGGCATTGATGACGAAGGCAAGTTGGTAGGAGCCTACCAGGCCGAGAGTGACTTGCTGTCGCTTGGATTCAGCATTCAGGTGTCCCAAATCCAAGTCCAAATGGCGTTCTCCCTCGGGGATCATCCGGGTGTGCCATTGCTTGGCTGCCTATGGCTAAGGCATCATATACAATCGTTGTTTTCCCTGCAACGCAAGGCTGCAACGCACAAGACGGAAGTACAAGACTCGTCGCAAGGTGTCTAGAACAGCTAGACCGAGAATGTGGTAAGTAGATAAGATGGCCAAAGACCAGGCCAGGGAGGAAGAGGATGCTTGGAGGGAAACCTCACGTCGTGTAGTTCCGTGGAAGCCTTAGGAGCAAACCGCGTGCCAACAAAGCAATTGCTCGAGAGCTTTTCCACCTCCATACGCTCTCATCCATATCACTCTTGTACTCTTTGTCTCTTACACGTCCTTTATTCCCTCATCTCTGTGACTCGGTGATCACGATTACACGGTGATTATCCGATTGGCGATTGAGCAGGCTTGTCCAAACCCACCCTCAAAGACGATCAGACATCGTGTAATGTTCTCCCTGTCTCGATCCACTCCCCCGAACGCCCAAGCATTCAACCCCGCAAACGACCTCACTGGCTTTTTCTTTCTTCTGTTATTCGATGGCGAAAAAAAAAAAACCACCACCAAAGGAGATGCCACGATCACGGTGAAGACAGAGGCGATCGAGGATGGCGAGCAGCACGGAGGATTACGGCTCGGAGCTGCAGGAGTTGCAGTGGGTCAGTGGCGGGGCCTCAAGCGGTTCTCACTACCTGCGCAACAATTCCGGCGGCAGTAATTTCCTGCGTACCGGAAGTGGCGGCGGATGCTACGAGGCTGAGGATCTCGAGCCGGGCGGACGTCATCATCAGGCGAGTCAACATCGCGGCTACTACAGTCCACCCGGCACTAGCTACACCATCGTCGAGAGGCCACCCAGCGCACCCCATCATCATTCCTCACACACGACACCCTACAGACACAGCACCAGGACCCATCCAGCAGCCAGCAACACTGCCGGCTCCACCGGAAGCGGTGCCATATCACCCGAGCAGGTTATCAGGTTGGACATTCCGTCTTCAATGAACTCTAGAGCTGTCACATCTGGTTGTCCATTTTTGTCCACCTCATCCGGCACAATCTTGTCCGCTCTTCTGTTTGCTTCTCGACGAGGACAGCAGGCTGTTCGGTAATGGCGTGGCCAATGACAGCCGCAGGCCCAACGACAGGAGAACACCTGCCTCCAGTCCTGCCAGCGTCTCGGCTCTGAGGACATCCACTTCCAATCCCGGCCAACAGCAGCAACAGCACGGACAGCAACAACACAATGTCACCAACTCCCAAACGTCACCGGGTCCACAACCACTCAGCCTTCAGGAACTCACTGTCAGAACGATCACCATGACACGAGATCCACCCGACTCCCATCACGGCTTTGGGATCTGCGTCAAGGGCGGCAAAGACGCCGGTGAGTTCCCAAACGAGATACAAACACTTACGCTACTTTGTAATCGCGTGAAAAATCGTTGGTCAGGGCTAATGATTTTTTTTTATCGTACTTTCGATTGGAAATGAACGACCCTTCGAAATTTCTTCACGGAATATTGCAGGGTTGACGCCTTAGGCCACTCTAGAGGCCGAAAAATATGCTTTTTGGAGATTTTTTTTTTCAGATAAGCTACAAAATAAATCGTGATTACAAAAAAGGGTGTTTATCATACATATCAGTGACTGTATACCATATTTTTTTTAAGCGATTAATTTCAAAATGGCGGCTGTGCAGCGTTTATCTCGAAACTGCATTTTTTAAGTTGGCCGGAAACATAACTCAGACAATTGTCAACTGATTCACTTGAAATGTTGAATATATCTTGAAGTTGAATGAAGAATATATCTTGTCTATGGAAGTACGTAGGATTTTTTTTTACATTGCATAGTTCATTTGTTATTAACAATTATCTGACGAAATTTTTAACTTTCCAAAAACTTCCCCCATGGAAATTTATGTATGTAAAATATCTGCAGAAAATATATGCTACATATATATATATATATATATATATATATATATCGGTCGCATATATAATGACGAAAAATAGAATAATACGTATATATTCAGTATATATGCACCAAATATATGACGCATATACGACCCATATATTCTTGACATATTTTTCTGATCAAAAAATAAATGCTACGTATAAACACTATATATGATGCATATATGAGGCATATACGACGCATACGTTTTCGATATATTTTTAATCTATTTTTTTGTCAGAAAAATATATCAAAAATGTATGCGTCATATATGACGCATACATTTTTTATACATATTCCTGACAAGAAATATATGCTGTGTATAAACACTATTACAGTAAAACTTAATAAAACTTAAAACTTAAACTTAAAAAAACTTAACTTACAGTTAAAGTACGCTATTACATATAAACACTATATACAGATATGCGTAGCATATCTGTATATAGTCTGTATATGTATGCCACTGTATATGTGGCATATATGTACCATTTATGCAGTATATATGTGGTATGTATGCAGTGTGTATGCAACATATATGCTAAATATATGTGGTATATATGCAGGGTAAATGCTACATATATCATTGATATATGATACATTGATATACAGTAATACCACGCATATACATCTCATATATAAAAACGTTACGAAAATTAGAATTTGGCACATATATGCAACATATATTTTCAATATATGGCATACATTTCACATATATTACAATTATTAATAAAATAAATTTGCAGTATATTTTTGCGTATATAAATTTCCATGGGGGTTGCCTAAAAAATCGTCAGATAATTGTTAATAACAAATTAACTATGCAATATAAAAAAAATCCTACGTACTTTCATAGACAATGTATTTCTCAAGATATATTCAACGTTTCAAAAAAATTGATCGCTTCAAAAAAATTATTGTGTAGAGTCACTGATATGTATGATAAACACCCTTTTATGTAATCTCGATGTATTTTGTAGTTTTTCTGAAAAAAAATCCCCAAAAAGCCTATTTTTTCGGCCTCTTGAGTGGCCTAACCCCTCAAATCGTTAAATTCGGCTACGTTTTGTTTCACATTTTTTTCCTAATTCCAGACTGCTGGACTCTTAAAAATCATAATTTTTACTAATAATTAACTGGTGTAATTGAATGAAAATTAGAATTTTATAATAATAATCATAATCATAATTATTATTTTCAACAATAATTGATAATTATAATCAATGATTATAATTAGAAAGTGAATACTAACAATGATAATCATTAAATGCCTTGCTGGAGATTGATGCTTCATTATTTTCACATTTTTTTCAAAATTCCAGACTGCTGGACTCTGAAAAACATTATTAACAATGAATTATAATCATAATTCAATTATAAATAGAATTTTATAGTAATTATCATAATAATTGAAATCAACTATTTGTATTGATAATTAATGTCTGTAATTAAAAAATAATTATTAACATTAATAATTATCGAATGCACCGCGGTAAATTAATGCTACGTTGTTTAGCCACTTTTTTCAAATTCCAGCCCTCGGACCCTAAAAAACATACAAACAATAACTAATAATGATAATTTGATAATAAGCATCATAATTAAAATTATAATTTAAAACAATAATTCATAATTCTAATTAATATTGTAATTGAAAAATAATTATCAACCATAATAAATATTGAATGGCTTGCTGGAAATTAATGTGACGTTTTTTTTAAATAGTTTTGCAGAAAGACTTTTCCAATACAAATTCCAGACGACTTGACCCTGAAAAAAATTATTCTTTACAATAATGCACAATTATAATAATTTCAAACCGAAATGAATAATTATAATTAACAAATGTCATTAAAAAAATAATCATTAAATACCTTGCTGGAAATTAATGCTTGATACATTTTTATTCCTCGACTGGGTCGATCATGAGCCGAAAAATGTTGCAAACCGTAGTTGTTAGGTACGAGAGTGCAAAGACACTCACCTATATGCGAATATCTTTCTGTCCTTTTCTCGCTGTACCGCAGATGCGCAGTCAGGTAAAACACACGCCTCGTAGTTAAAAAAAAAACAGCAATAAAAAACGAGAAACTTTTTTTCTTTCTTTTTCCTCTGGATAAGGGAAAGAAAAACCGACGGAGACGAAGATCGCGGTTGCCTCCGATTCGCATTTGGAGACAGCTGTAAAAGAAAAACAAATCAATTTGTTCACTGCTGCAACTAAAAAAAAAAACCGCGAGCTCGTATCGCGGTCGATTGAAGTCGTTTCGGTCTCCGGTGGTTTTCGAGTACATTTCACGTACCTTAAATACAAAAAAAAACAACATTCAACGAACACGCAAAAAAAATCACGTTACCCTGAAACAAGTACACGATCATTTTTATGTCGCATGAAAATGTTTCCTTCAACGTTGCATGAAATCGTAAAATTTTCATTTAAAAAAGAGGGTAGTATTGTGCTAGATGTACCGGTTCTCAAAAATTTACCCGAACCCAAACAAACAAACAAAAATTAAATCCCGAGTGACACAATCACTTTTTTCTTCTTGAGGCCTCCAAATCGCTGATTAATTTTTATCCACCCCCTTCGTCTCATTGGACATTGAACGAGGTCTAATTAAAAAAAAGGTCTCCGGCTGTAGGGCGACAGCTCCATTATTCTCGTTAAATCGCCCTCTGCTGCCCACCCCCTCTTCACGAGCCCGAAAATTTGTCAGTCCTCGGACAACCCCTCCATATGGATAGAGCTCGATCACCCTCCCTCCCCGGACCGTTGTACTTCCAGCACGAAAAATTCACTTCGTTACGTTCGCGACGGTGAATGAGGTGAAAAAAAAAACGTATTCACTGCCAGTCTCGTCGATGCATCGCGAGAGATTTGATTAAAACTCGAACGAGGGGTGTCATCCCCTGCCCTTCGTACACCCCCACGGATCGTGGGTATGCATGTGAAAAAAAATCTCGATATTCATACTCGAAATAAAAACGTGTGGATTTTGATAAATTCATTCGGTCGATTGTCTTTGGGAGGAAGGGCCAAGGGCGAAGGATCGATGAGCTCTGGAGTTGATGGGAATCCTCTCGAAAAACAAGAGGAGTTTGAAAATAAATGAATTCCGGAGCTTTTACAAAATAATAGAAATGTTGGAATAAAAAAGTTTCATGGAAAATATTTTCGAAAGTTAAGGGCCTTTTGGACAAAGACAAAGTTCGAAAAATAAACGATTTTTTGGAGTTTAAAATAAAATAAAAGTGTTTGATTAAAAAAAGGTTGAACAGAAATATTTTCAAAAGTGAAGGGCTTTTTGCAAAATGACAAAATTCGATAAATAAATAAAAATTTGGAGTCTAAAAAAATGTTCAAATAAATAAGGTTGAACGGAAAATATTTTCGAAAGTAAAGGGCTTTTTATAAAATGACAAAATTCGAAGAATAAACGATTTTCTGGAGTTTAAAAAATAATAATAAAAATGTTTGAATAAAAAAGGTTCAACCGAAATATTTCCGAAAGGAAAGGGCTTTTTCTAAAATTACAAAATTAAAAAAATAAGAGATTTTCTCGAGTTAAAAAATAACAATAAAAATGTTTGAATAAAAAAGGTTGAACCGAAATATTTTCGAAAGCAAAGGGCTTTTTGTAATTTGAGAAAATTCGAAAACAAAGATAAGAAGAAAAAGAAAATATTCAAAAAAATCAAACGAGTTCGAAGAAAATAAATAAAAAATAATCCAGCTCAAAAAAAATCCTCGAGGCCCTTTCTTCCTCGTGATATTGAAAGACCCCCAAAGACATCGCCGAAACGACAATATTCAATTTTTTTCAAATTGAATACACCGTACCACACTCCTACGAGAATGTGTCTCAGCTCTTCACTTTCTGCATATACACATAGCTTTGAAATTAATTACGTTCACGACACGTGTATAACGACCGGGCGTTAATTCTCCATCCGAGAAGAGCGAACGTGGCGCGAGGAAATTTTCGCCTCTTTTCTTCTCTCTCGTTCTCGCCGACACGAGCGAGGCTTGTCCTCGCTCGGAGGAGGCCAAGTCGAGGACTCTCTTGCGCCCGGGCATATTAGGTCGAAATCTCGATTAAACCACGAAATCACAAGGCCCTCTCTCTCTCTCTCTGGCACGGGGCCAGCTACTCCTCGTTTGCCTCCCAGTGATCGAGAGAGCCAAAGAGAGAACGAGATAAAGAAAGCGAGCGAGACATAAGATGCAAGAGAATGCAAGCTCGCAAAGTTCTAAGGGTGCGAAGATTCTCCCCAGCTCTTGATGTCCCTCGGATGAAGAATGTCCATGTACATACGGATCACAACGTCAGTCACCGAAAATTACACACTCGTAAAAATTCCAATTTTTAATCGACAAAAAATAAATAAAAAATGTCATATTTCGAAGTGTTTTCGAGTTTCTAATTTTGGGTGATTCGTCAAAAATATATTTGTACACGACACGAAGGGCAATTAGCCTGGGCAGGCGAGGCAAGGGCCCCAATAAGGCCGAAGGACCTCTAAGACACGTCCTTTCGTCTCGAAAGTCTGCGAACTGTTCTCAGGCGTGGGAGTATACATTTCGAGGGTCGAGGAGGGCTCGGTGGCCGAGAGAGCTGGACTGAGGCCAGGAGACACCATCCTGGAAGTTAACGGGACGCCCTTTCGTGCGGTCACCCACGAGGAAGCTCTCAAAGTAAGTGAACTATCCTTATCAGCATCGAAATATCGTCAGTTTCGTTCTGACATCCCCAAAGCCCTACCAACCCCCCTAGATTGAGCCCCAGAGACTGGACGAGCTGACGATACTCATCAAAGATCCTTCTGATCCTCACTTACTATTTTTCCTCCCCATTTTGCTATCGACAGATCCAAAAATGCTCCCCAACCTACCGATGCAGGCACTCAACCCTTTGGTTTTGAATCGTTCTCGGGAGGTGGGGATTTTTGGAATCGACCATGGAAATTTTGAAAAAAAAAGGAAAATGTTTTTAGACACGAGAGTACACTGTCTGGCGGTTCGGACGAACGATCTGCAAACGATAAGCGGGTCGAATCAATATTTTTCTTCTCGCTTGCTCTTTTCTCTACTATCGGTCTGACCACACAGCATCCTTTTCCACTCAGCAGCTCAGGGCGATGAGACAAAGCGGGAAAGTGATATGGAGCATGGGGAGGGAGGGGAAGGGAGAGAGGGGAGAACGAAAGAGAGAGAGAGAGAGAGAGAGAGAGAGAAAAGATGTGAGATATTCCAAAAGAGACACTAGGGAGATACTATTGGAGATTCGGAAAGCTCTGAGCTTTGTACACGTTTCGCCAAGAGATTGAATACTCTCGTGATTATCCAATCCGATTGACACTGCAACATGTCGAACCTTTGTGAGATCGAAGAGAGACTCTCGTTCTCTCTCTCTCTCTCTCTCTCTCTCTCTCTCTCTCTCTCTCTCTCCTTCCTCCCTCTCTCCCCCTCTCTCTCTCCCCTCTCTCTACTCCTCTCTCCCCCTCTCTCTCCATCTCTCTCTCCCCCTCTGTCTCCCCATCTCTCTCTCCCCCTCCCCCTCTCTCTCTCTCTCTCTCTCTCTCTCTCTCTCTCTCTCTCTCTCTCTCTCTCTCTGTCACTCTCTCTCACTCTCTCTCTCTCTCTCTCTCTCTCTCTCTCTCCTCTCTCTCTCTCTCTCTCTCTCTCTCTCTCTCTCTCTCTCTCGCTCTCTCTCTCGCTCTCTTCTTTTTGTGGAGATATTTGTGGGGGTTGGACACTACGAAACCGTTTCGAAATGAGGCCATATCGATCGATCGATGCGAGCGTGAGAGTGAGAGAGAGAGAGAGAGAGAGAGAGAGAAGGCCAATATAAACCCTATGGAAATTGTCGTGAGACTGAGGCACCGTGCGGCTTTCCGGTCTGAACATAACGTCCTCTTTCCACTGCCACACATCGACGTCGTCATCATCGTCGTACGTAACGAGTGTGCGTCACTGTCCCGTCTCCCTATAAATCGTTATGCAGTTATTTCTGCCCCACGCGTCACACGCTCCCTATACCCTCGATTCTCACACGTAAAAACAACAACAACAACTAGAGGCTAGACACGGACGGTTGAAGAGAAACGGAAAGTCTAGCTGTCAAGTTGACGAGTAATTGACAAGGGTGAGGAAACCCTGCGAGGGACAAGGGCCACTATCAACTGAAAAAGTACTGTTAATGTTTATTCGTGAATTGACTATTAATTATGATTAATTTGAAAAAAAAGATTATTTAAATTCGTTAATTGAATTGAATGTAAATTATGATTTAAAAAAAAAATCATTTTTATTAATTCAATTGAATATTAATTATTATTAATTGAAGACAACACATTTTTTTTAACAAGGGCCACTATCGACTGAAAAAGTATTGTTAATGTTTATTAATTGAATCGTATATTAATTATTAATAATTGGAAAAAGATTATTAATATTCTGTAGTTGAATTGAAAGTGAATTATTATAATTTGAAAAAAAAATCATATTTATGAATTCAATTGAATATTAATTATTATTAATTGACAATAAATTACCAATATTTATTCATTGAATTAAATATCAATGATTATCAATTGAAAAAGAATTGTTGATATGTTCTCATTGAATTCAATATGAATTATTATTAATAGAAAAGTAATCACGAATATTCATTCATTTGAAAAAATATTAATTGTTATTAATTGTAAACAAAAAACTTATATTTTTTGTATCGACGAATTTTTGGCAATTTCGTCGATGTGCATAGTTCACTGAGTACATCGAGTCCTCTCTCTCTCTCTCGAGCTTGTTACTCGTCCGTTCGAAGCTTCTCAATATTTAATACTGGCCGTGCTGGTGTATGTTTGTGTGTATGAGTCGAGCCCGAGGTCGAGTAGAAGAGAGTGACGCGTTGCACTCAAGACCAACTTACCTATCGGTGTGTCCTGTTGGACAAGTGTAGTGGCGCAAAAATTATTTCTCGTACCTTTACAGTCCATCCATCCACCCCCCCCCCCCCCTCCGACTACTCCCTCGTATCTCTTTAATCTATCAATTATTTATCGGAGATCTGAGAAACATCGGGTGCGCTACGGGTAAAGGTTTTAAGCGCGCGTGTTCGATGAGCTTGCGCGAGTTGCATCGGCGTACGTGAGTCCGGGACCGCGAAATGGAAGACGATCGAGCGGTTTTTTTTTGTTGCTCGAAAAGACTCGTGACCTGTTTGCGTTTGGATCACGATATCTCGTTGATGAGACGCCCTTTTTTCATCATGTCAAAGACCCAAGGTCACCGCAAGCTCGATTCGGCATGAAAAGCCCCGTATAGCGCTCCCGTGGCAGGGGTGGAAGGCTGATGAAAAACAGAAATAGGAAGTAGGGGAGCGGATTTAAACGACAGGTTGACGGGGCTAGTCGCGTAGCCTTTCCCTCCGGGGCTAATGCCGCACGGCTCCCCGAGAGTCTCTCCGCCGCGCGAGAAACAAAAGGCTCGTTCTCTTCCCCGACACGACAATGGACAATCAGCGATAGATATCTGCGAGAAGGCTCGCGGAACGAGGGACAGAAAAGAGATAAAGAAGGAGAGAACGGGGGAGCAAAAGCGTGAAAGGGATCGGCAACGAGGTCTTTTTTTTCACTCCGCGGAGCCTGATCCGTACTGCCTTAACCTTGAACGTTCGAGCGCCAGAGGAGAGCTAATTGCAAGGGATGACACGGAAAATCGGTGAGGTACACGTGCCAGAAGCGAGAACAATCCGAATGCGAGGGCGGTATGATGAGCCTCAACGGATAATGGAAAGGAACCAACTGAATACATTGTGCGATCGAGAAATCCTGGTAATCGACCTTGCCTGAGGCTAAAAATCTTGGTCACACGTAGATAAGACAGCTCGAGATGAGGCAGTTTTAGATGACATATCAGGTGTCATGACAGGTCTAGATGAGACAATTCCAGATGAGACAGTTCTAGATGGGACAGTTCTAGGTGGGACAGTTCTAGATGGGACAGTTCTAGATGGGGCAGTTCTAGATGGGACAGTTCTAGATGGGACAGTTCTAGGTGGGACAGTTCTAGATGGGACAGTTCTAGATGAGACAGTTCTAGATGAGACAATTCTAGATGAGGCAGTTCTAGATGAGACAGTTTTAGATGAGACCGTTCTTGATGAGACAGTTTTAGATGAGACAGTTGGAGATGAGTTAGCTCTTATCTAGATGAGACAGATGAGAATTTTCCCGATGAGACAGTTCTAAATAAGGCAGGTCTAGATGAAACAATTACAGATGAGCCAGTCCCAGATGAGTCAGTTCTAGATGAGACAATTCCAGATGGGCCAGTCCTAGATGTGCCAGTTCTCGATGAGCTAGTTCCAGATGAGACAGTTCTGGATGAGCCAGGTCCAGATTTGACAGTTCCAGATGAGCCAGTTTTAGATTAGCTAGTTCGAGATGAGACAGTTCTAGATAAGCCCGTTCCAGATGAGGCAGTTCCAGATGAGACAGGTTGAGATGAGATAGTTCTAGATGAGACAATTCCATATAGGCCAGTCCTAGATGAGCCAGTTCTAGATGAGCTAGTTCCAGATGAGAGTTCTAGATGAGCCAGGTACAGATGTGACAGTTCTAGATGAGACAATTCCAGATGAGCCAGTTCTAGATTAGCTAGTTCCAGATGAGACAGTTCTAGATGAGAGTTCCAGATGAGACAGTTCTAGATGAGGCAGCTCTAGGTGAGCCTAGATAAGCATAAGAACCGAAGAGACATATTGGCTCTGATGGCCCCATGTGCCCATCATCATTACGCTTGACGACAGCCATCATGCCAAGCCAGTAATGCATCCAGTAATTTTGCACTTTCCGTCCGGCTGTACCGATTACTCCCTCCCAACGAGCCTGCCTTCAACGACTTCTTAAAAGCAGCCCCGCTATTCCAGCCCATTGTCTCTCCTCCATCCAGCAATCGTGCTGTCGTTTAATGGACTCCCACGGTGTCCCACATACCGGGGTTTCTGCCCGAATCAAATATTTCCGGATCCCGCTGTCTGACTTTTGTGCGATTGAGCTGTCGAGCTGGTGACACGGGTGTCTCGATAATGGTGAAAGCGGGTGATCCACTCGGACGACCTTTAAACGCAGGCTTCAATGTAATTCCATAGCTTCGTTAGGCACAGCAGGCAAAAGTTCGTCAAACGACCCTTCATACCCTGGCAAGTTGCCACCTGGTCTATCAGGTTTCTGCAATGTTGGTGGATTCGTCGAACCCCCAACTTTGGCGATATCGTAGCATCACTTCCTGGTGAAGGGAACCACATTCTTGATAATCGATAATTCGTTCTACATGCAGCTGATCTAAACACGGTATAATAATATGACGATGTTGTTGAGTCATTCCCGACTGCGTTGCTCAGCTAAAATTTCGCTCGACCAGTGGAGGGAGTGTGGTAGTGGCGCCAGGCATCTCGGAGCCGTTCTCCGAAACTACCCCTTGGAAATATCTATCGTCTACCAGCCTCAAGATCACTTATTTTTCTTTTTATACGCTATCGTCTTTCCAACGTTCTCTCCCGCTCTCTGTGCGCTTTTATCCTCGGACGATAATAGAGGAGGATTTAGAAGCGGGTGAAAGCCCAAGATGAGAACGGTTTTCCGCCATGTTCCATAGAGATCGATCTGAAATTGCTTCGCCGAAGGAGAAGAAGAAGAGTAGGAGGGGTTATATATGGGAGATCCACTGTGCTTGTGGGTGAGCAGGATGCAAGCGACAGTTAATTCCTCCCTTCGAGTAAACGTCCTCGGCTCCTCGAACTCCCTCCTGCTCCTCCCCAGCCTCCTCGTTCCCACTGGCTCTTCCGTATATCATCGGGTCCGCTTGAGCTTTGCGCGAAGAGAAAACAACAAAATGCCATTTCCTGGACCACCAAAGCCCCCCGTAACTCTCCGCACGCATTTGCTTTGGCAATCGCGAAAATAGAAACGCGATGAAGTTCCGTTGATAAGCCACGTTAGGGAGGGCGGGCGGTTGGGAGGAGCGGTAAGCGACGTTGTTGTGATAACGATCGTTGCGGGTTATTTGCGTTTTAATGGCCGGGAGCACGCGACCGTGTGCTAACGAACCTACCAAAGTGGCTCAACATGGGAGCAACGAATTGGGAGAGGGAGTGGAGGCTGGTCAAGCACTGGATCTGTAGTTTAGAGAGGGAGCGAGCAAAAAACGAAATTTGTCATCTGAGTACGGAGATAGTGAAACCTTTTTTCCAGGTGCATATCTAGCTGAAGGTTTCCTTTCAGGTTGCCAGCTGATAGGGAGTTTCGTTCAAGTGGATATCTGGTAGGATCTACCAAACCAGGTGGTCAACCGGTAAGATCTTTCATTCCAGGTAGCCCGCTGGTAGAATCTTTTCTTTTAGGTAACCAACTAGTAGGATATTTTATTGCAGTTAGACAGCTATGGGGTAGTGTCCTTTATAGAAAGGCAAGTGGTAGGACGTGTGCTTTCGGCCAGACACCTAGTACGATCTTTTCTTTCTCTTAGCCAGGTAGTAGGACCTTCCCCTTACATCCAGTCTTTCCTTTGAGGTAGCCAAGTAGTAGGATCTTTCTTTGTAGAAAGACAGTTACTCAGATCTTCTCTTTACAACAAGTGGTAGGACCTGTGCTTTCAGTCAGACACCTAGTAGGATCTTTTCTACCACTTACTTAGTCAGGTAGTAGGATTTTCACCGTACAAATAGACACCTAGTAGGACCTTTTCTTCCTCTCACAAAGCAGGATCTTCCTCTCGCAAGTAAACAGCTAGTGGGATCTTTCCTCACGGTTAGACACCTGGTGGGAATCTGTGATTCCACTCAGCCAGCTAGTAGGATCTTTCTCTTACATCTAGACAACCGGCAGGATCTTTCCTTTCGGGTAGACAACTAGTAGGATTTTACTTTCAGTCAGTTAGCAAGTGGGATCTATTTTTTCAGCTAGCCAGCTAGCAGAATCTTTTCTTTCAGCTAGCTAGCTAGTAGTATCTTCCCTACCAGCCATCCAGCAACCAGAACTCCTTTCAGATAGGGCCAAATGCCAGCGAAGCAGCGTCCTCATTGTTCATCAACATTCTGCCATCCCAAGCCCCGATATCGTCACTCAGCAATCGGCACACTACCTAGAACAAATTGCTCGCATCTCCGAAACAGGGTTGTGCTTGCTCCACCCAACGAACCCCCATCCTCAAGAGGAGACCGTGATAGAGTCTGGTGATTGTGCCTTCGTGAGAAATCGATGCAGGGAAAAGGGGGCTTCGCGCGGTATCGGGGCTGCATATCCTGTTGAACAACAGAGAGGCGGAAGCCTTTTGTCAGCTTTAACAAACTCCGCTCTCGCGTACCCTGCAACACTAGTTATATCGAAACTAAGCGGCCCTCATCGCGGAGGCATCTCCTCTTCTAGCTTCCGAGGACATATCGCGCCAGAGCAAGCATGAGAGAGGGAGATGGGAGCCCCGAGTCCCTAGGATAGGGTGAACCCTGAGGGATCGAGGGAGCGAGAGTGGCGCAAGGAGAGGAACACCGGGAGGGTGAGATGTATAGTTGGGTCAAGGATAGGCAGGATGTGACGTCACGGGTAGCCTCCAAGATCGATATCACAACCGACACTCTCGCCGCACTCTCTCACATATACGTTTATACGTGTCTGTGTGTGTCTATCCATTTCTCCATCACCACACCACCTGGCATTCCCTCTCTAAGTGCTCGTGTAGGTATTGCTCTCGATATGTCTGCGGATCTTATTACCCCAATAGAAGCTCCGTCAGATCTGAAATTATGCACGTTCTGCAGAGAACCGACCAGAGTAATCAGCGTATTTGATGTGTAAAGTACGAGCGGTATATACACACTACACATTCGTACCAATATTTGCCTACCAGTGGCACCAGGGTTGGAGGCACGATTGTCAAAAGGACTGAAACGCTAGTGGAAAAGTCTGGCCACCAAAAACTGAAGATCATTTTACCGCTTTTGCACTTCGTGTTCACTGAACGACTTCATGATGGAATTGATCGCTGATAGGGCCATAGGTAGCCAACTAGTAGGACCTTTCTTTGCAGGTAGACAGCTACAGGGATCTTCTCTTTATGGAAAGATAAGTGGTAGGACCTGTGTTTTCGGGTAGATACATAGTAGGATCCTTCCTACCACTTAACCAGGTAGTAGGATATTCTCCTCACAAGTAGACACATAGTAGAATCTTATCTTCCTCACAGCCAGGTAGTAAGATCTTCCCCTCACAAGTAGACACCTAGTAGAATCTTACCTTCCTCTGAGCCAGGTAGTAAAATCTGTCCCTTACAAGCAGGCAGGCAGGTACTGGCATCTTTCCAACTTTATAGAAAGACACGTGGTAGGACCTGTGCTTTCAGGTAGACATTCAGTAGGATCTTTCCTACCTCTTAGCCAGTTAGTAGGATTTTTCCTACCTCTTATCCAGGTAGTAGGATCTTTTCTCTCAGCCAGGGAGTAAGATCTTACAAGTAGCTTACCATACCTAACATCATTGTGGTATGGTAAGATCTTCCCCTCACAAGTAGACACCTAGTAGAATCTTACCTTCCTCTGAGCCAGGTAGTAAAATCTCCCCCTTACAAGCAGGCAGGCAGGTACTGGCATCTTTCCAACTTTATAGAAAGACGAGTGGTAGGACCTGCGCTTTCAGATAGACATTCAGTAGGATCTTTCCTACCTCTTAGCCAGTTAGTAGGATCTTTCCTACCTCTTATCCAGGTAGTAGGATCTTTTCTCTCAGCCAGGTAGTAAGATCTTACAAGTAGCTTACCATACCTAACATCATTGCGGTATTAGGTACAGGAATGGTAGATTCTCTCCAGCTGGATGACAGTTGTAGAATCTAAAACTGGACAAATAGATAACGAGAACTGAACTTTCCAGAACTTTTTCATATGTCAGTGATTTTGAAGATGGATTTATATGGCAAGATGATTATTTTCATTCGCTTGATTGGCAGATGCTGAAGGCCTGTCGCACACTGAGTATGACGGTGAGGGGGCCCGCGTTGGATCCTCGCTGTCGAGGTGGTCATCCGGTTTGGTCGGGCTCGGGACGACAGCAATCGTGCAGCTGGATGGATCGGCAGGGTAGACCAGCCTCACCGCCACCTCTCAATCCGCGTGATTCCACGCGCTACGGGCCGCGAACGCGGAAGGTCGAATTGTGCATCGAGCCCGGTCAATCGCTGGGCCTCATGATACGCGGGGGCCTCGAGTACGGTCTGGGAATTTACGTGACCGGGGTGGATAAGGACAGCGTCGCGGATCGGGCCGGACTTCTCGTGAGTCGATACCATTATCTCCCCCCCTCGCTCTCTCTCTCTTTCTCTCTCGCTCTCTCGGTGTAGTTCCTCCGGCTCGCACGGTCGCGTCGTTTTTCGAGGTCAAGCCGAATGATCATCGAGGAAAGAGCGTGTACGGGAATAACGGTTCCAAGAGAGATAGAGATAGAGAGAGAGAGAGAGAGAGAGAGAGAGAGAGAGAGAAGTACAACGCACTCGCGCGCTCTATGGAGGCAAATAATAATGGCGGTCCGTTCTATTCCTTAACCTTGTTGTTCATTAGCCTCACTCGATACGCGCCTAATTGCTTTGGTGCACCATCGAGCGTGCGGCAATTGGGTGTAGTTCCGAAAAGCCTATACCGCTTTTTTCTTTGAAATTTTGTATACTTATATATTTTGACTCGCTGAACACGAATATGATAATTAAAATTGGCGCAAATTTGATTTTCAAGGTCAAAACTCGAAAAAACTATGTATTGATCTTAGAGGAAAATGTTTCCTACAAAAGTTGTAGATTATAGAAAAATACACATTTTATGTTCTATACATTTGTTGTCCAAAACATTTTTTTTCGAGAAAAACGGGATAATACTAAAATTCGTCACGACCGATTTGCACGAGGTCGTAAATCGTACGCCCGCGTTGCATACGATATTTTTTGCAACAGTGTGTTTGTTTGGGTTTGTTTTCGCATTTTTGTCTAAGATCAATATGCAATTTTTTCGAGTTTTGACCTTGAAAATCAAATTTGCGCCAATTTTAATTATTATACACGTGTAATTTCAAGGGAGAAAAGCGGGATGGGCTTTTCGGAACTTTATCCCGGGAATTGGTGGGAATATGGACCCCCAAGGGGCTTTACCGTGACTTCTGTCTGACCTCCCTGACCTCCATCGCTTTGCATCAGTCCCTCAAATCCCTGAACCTCACTAAAAAAAAACGTCCTCAAATTCGAAGTCGATTTTGTAATTTTCACCGAATGTCAGGAAGCCCATAAAATTTTAATTTTTTTCGAGTTTTGACCTTGAAAATCAAATAAAGCCCATAAAATTTCAATTTTATGGGCTTTATTTTACGGGCTTTATTTATGGGCTTTATAAAATTTAAAAAGCCCATAAAATTTCAATTTTTTCGAGTTTTGACCTTGAAAATCAAATTTGCGCCAATTTGTTATTATATACGTGTTATTTCAAGGAAAAAAGCGGTATGGGCTTTTCGGAACTCTATCCCGGGAATTGGTGGGAATATGGACCCCCAAGGCGCTTTATCGTGACTTCTGTCTGACCTCCCTGACCTCCATCGCTTCGCATCAGTTCCTCAAATCCCTGAACCTCACTAAAAAAAAAACACGTCCTCAAATTCGAAGTCGATTTTGTAATTTTCACCGAATGCCAGGAAGCCCATAAAGTTTTAATTTTTTCGAGTTTTTGAAAATCAAATAAAGCCCATGAAAGCCCATGAAAGCCCATGAAAATCAAATAAAGCCCATGAAATTGCCCTTGAAAGCCGATGAAATTGCCCTTGAAAGCCCCTTCATTGCCCATGAAAGCCCTTGAAAATCAAATAAACCCCAAAAAATTTCAATTTTATGGGCTTTATTTGATTTTCAAGGTCAAAACTCGAAAAAATTAAAATTTTATTTTATGGGCTTTATTTATGGGCTTTATAAAATTTCAAAAGCCCATAAAATTTCAATTTTTCGAGCTTTGACCTTGAAAATCAAATTTGCGCCAATTTTAATTATTATATTCGTGTAATTTCAAGAAAAAAAAGCGGTATGGGCTTTTCGGAACTTTATCCTGGGAATTGGTGGGAATATGGACCCCCAAGGCGCTTCATCGTGACTTCTGTCTGACCTCCCTGACCTCCATCGCTTTGCATCAGTTCCTCAAATCCTTGAACCTCACTAAAAAAAACACGACCTCAAATCCGAAGTCCATTTTGTCATTTTCACCCAATGCCAGGAAGCCCATAAAATGTCAATTTTTTCCCCTTCCCATCCTCCTTCCCGACAGACTGGTGAGACGAAATAATAACAATCGCATACGCAGGTAGGGGATCAAATAATCGAGGTGAACGGCCAGAGCTTCGAGGAAGCTACACACGACGAGGCGGTGCAAATACTGAAGACGAACAAGCGCATGAGCCTCGTGATACGAGACGTTGGCAAGGTGCCTCACTCGTGTACCACCAGCCGTCCGATCGTCGTTCCGGGCACGAGGTATCAGGAGCACGACTCCCAGATGTTGCTCGAGAGCCCCCACAGCAATCACCGACCACCGAGCCCCGCGTAAGACGAATCTCTTTTCTCCCCCCAATCACCCCCCACCCTACAATTGCGCAACCGCCAATTTCGTCCTGTCCGATATTCTTGTCTCTCGCCATTGCAGAGTACTGATTACCGTCGACTGTGCGAATCTTCAGTTTATTTTCTTTTCTTTTTTTGCTTTCCTTCACGAAGCCTCCGACCGAAAAGGGACAAACGAACGAAAAGGGCGTTACATATTTTTCCACTAGGGTGACATGTAGGTATAATCAATTGGACTGAGGTCGAGACATGACGGACATTCGTGCATGAGAAACATTCGAAAATTTCGGTGAAAAGCTTACAATATATTTATGTATATCATAATAATAATAATAATGGAATAAAAAGTTAAAATTAAAATAAAATAATCAATTAGGAGATACAAATATTTTTGTTATCATTTGTTTATCAATGTTTTTATTATCATTGTCCTTTATATATATATATATATATATATATATATATATATATATATATATCTATATATATATATATATATATATATATACATATATATATATGTGTATAAAAGGATAATCTTTATCTACATTATCATCACCAGATTTATTATTATTATTATATGACACCAGAAATTATGTATATATATATATATATATATATACACACACACAGGGTCGACCATTTAACGTGACCACCCTAAATATCTCTCTTGCCTTTAGAGTGGTGAAAAAAATGTCAGGAGATAATTTGACCTTGACAAAAATGAATTTTTAACCACTGTATCAGCTCTTTGAAATCAATCGAATAACCTCCTCACATTTTTTTCATCACTCTCAAGGCAACGGAGATATTTGGGGTGGTCACGTTAAATGGTCCACCCTGTATATATATATATACATTTATTTATAGTTATCATTTTATAATATAACTATTCTTTCGATGATTATTTTATCTATAGGCATTACTATTATTATTATTATTATTATTATTATCATTATTATTATTATTACGTGCGCATATGAGCGTGTGTATGTATATATATATATATATTTACATGACCGGGGTGGATAGGGATATGAAGGCAGCCTAGATATTTAGTAGCTACTGTGCAAGTTCTTTGCAACGTTGCAATCTACCTGTAATGGACGTAGATTAACGTATTACACTCGTTAGAAAAATTAAGGGAACAGTAAAATAAAAAAAAAAATTCATTGACTTTTGAATAGCTGTAACTTCGTGAAAAATGGTCGTATCGTGAATAAAATGAGGTTTTAAAGCTTGAAATCTCTAGTCTGCGAATCTCACCGGTAATTTTTTTAAGCAACACGCTCGGCCCCAACAAATAGCGCGAGGCAAACATTTTCGATTTTTTTTCTTTCAAAATCGTCAACGGGCTCAACATTTTTTTTGGAGCTTGATCAATACGGGAGTCATTTAGCCTGATTCTTCAGCTCCAAAACGGTATTTTTTAAACCTCTGTACGACCATTTGTCGCTAAGATATCGGCATTTAAAGAAAAAAGGAGCTTTTTTCGTAGATCGTCAATATGTCATGAACAAATTATCGCACAGCGAGCTAAACGTGGGTTTCGTGAACTGGAATGAATTCTCTAAGAGCATCTTTTGGTACTTTAGAGAATTTTTGTTTTTTTTTCACGTTAATATTGATTTGAAAAAGTACGAAAAAATTACTTTTTTTCCCGGTCTGGAAAATCCACGTCAACTTTGCAAATATTGCAAAAATAACTCATGCTTCTGGTTGTTTATTTTAGTTCAATGCATGCCCAAAGACCCCTCACAATTTAATATTGATCGGGTGAGACGTTTTTTTTTACCGAAGCGTCAAAGATTTATCAAAAATTAAAGGAACACTTTCATTGTTCCTTAAATGTCAATTAATGATGATTAAAATGAAAAAAAAAAAAAATCCGTTAATTTTTTCTCGGAATTTGGCAATAGCATTTCTTTAAATCCTGGAAAAAAAAATTTCAAGATTGAATTTTTTTTTCAGTATTAAAAAAAATGAAGCTTTAGAAGTACAAAAAATTTACATTATTTTTTTGACAATTTCTCATGATCGATCTTTCGAATGCTGAAATGATGAATGCAAACGAAATAATCGCACCAACACAAAACAAATAATGAATTCAAAAGAATTGCTACAAATTTTTTGATGAATTATTTTTTTTGTATGAATTTTTTTTTTTAGAAAACCTACAAACATGAGTCATTTTCGCAATATTTGCAAAGTTGACGTGGATTTTTCAAAACGGGAAAAAAGTCATTTTTTCGTACTTTTTCAAATCAATATTAAGACCTCAGGCGACTGTAGAGGCCAAAAAAAAGGCTTTTTGGAGATTTTTTTTCAGAAAAACCACAAAATAAATCGAGATTACAAAAAAGAGTGTTTATCATACATATCAGTGACTGTATACAGTAATTTTTTTTAAGCGATTAATTTCAAAATGGCGGCTGTGCAGCGTTTATCTCAAAACTGCATTTTTTAAGATTCACTTGAAATGTTGAATAAATCTTGAAAAATACATTGTCCATGGAAGTACGTAGGATTTTTTTTTATGTTGCATAGTTCATATATTATTAATATTTTTCGATAGTGAAAAATTTGCCTAAAAAATCGTCAGATAATTGTTAATAACAAATGAACTATGCAATATAAAAAAAATCCTACGTACTTCCATAGACGATGTATTTTTCAAGATATATTCAACATTTCAAGTGAATCGGTTGGAAATTGTCTGAGTTATGTTTCCGGCGAACTAAAAAAATCCAGTTTTGTGATAAACGCCGCACAGCCGCCATTTTGAAATTAATTGCTTCGAAAAAATTATTGTATACAGTCACTGATACGTATGATAAACACCCTTTTTTGTAATCTCGATTTATTTTGTAGTTTTTCTGAAAAAAAAATCCCCAAAAAGCCAATTTTTCAGCCTCTACAGTGGCCTAACCCCTTAAGGTTAAAAAAATGTGTGCGTGTGTATGAAATGGAAAAAATGTGGTGACTCGGTACTGACATCGCGTTACCGAAAAACGCGATCTCTGACAAACAGAAGCAGCGTGAACGACTGGAGGCATCGCGGTGTCCACACCGTCTCGGCAGCGACAGCGGCGATGGTCGAGGAGAAAGCTCGCGTCGTTCTGGCGCGAAGCGAGCGCGCCGCGCTTTCCCAAATACTCGCGGACTACAGAAATCGCAGGCTCACCGTCGAGGATCTCGTTGCGAGTCTCGGCGATCTACTGAACACCCAAGAGAAATTGACCCTGCTGACGGAATTGCGGGAACTCGTGGACGTCAAGGATAGAGCGGCGTTCGACGATTTGGTCTATCGACCGCGTGTCGCGATCGCCAGGGTAAGGTCTCGATCCCTCATTGAATTTTGAAAAAAAAAAAAAAAAAATTAATTCAGTTGAAATACACAAAAAAAAATCGCTTTCGGTAGCATTGGCAAAAAGCGTTTTCCACTTCGAAAGCGCTTTTTTGGGATACGATAAACGTTGGGAAAAAAAAGACAGAGGGATTGACAAAATTTTGAAAAAAATTATAATTTTTAGTCGAGACATTCGATCGCGGCGGTTGAAAAAATTAAATAAACACACAACAGACACGTTTTTTGTATCGTTGAAAAAAGCGTTTTCTACGTAGAAACGGTTATTCCCGGATACAAAAGTATTGACAAAAAAAGGACGGACGGGCAGGCCAAACTTTTGAAAAATCGTCATTATTAGTCGGGATACAAAAATACAAAATTGTTCTCTGCGATCCTTAGAAACGTTCATTTCCGGACACGAAAAAATTGGCAACAAAAAAAGACGGAGGGGCAGATAACATTTTGGAAAAATGGTGAAAAAATTGGCGGGTGAAAAAATAAAAAAAAACATTTTTTGTATCGTGAAAAAAAACGATTTCTACTACGAACGTTTATTTTCGGATACGGAAAAAATTTGCGAAAAAACGCGCAGACGAAATTTTCCGAAAATCATAATTTTTGTGACATTATCGAGATGCTGATCGAGATTTGAAAACTTTGACTTTTTGGATTTCAGCGGAAAGGCGACAGGGCACACTCGGATCTCGTCGTCACACCTTCGCTTCACGATCTTCCGGTAAGTCCGAGAGATGTCACGTGCCCCCAGATTCCCATCGCCAAAACGTACGCGGGGGGAGCCTTCGGCAAGATATATGTCGCTTTTCTCTTATTCTTTCGTTTTTTTGTCTCTTTGTTAATGACACCGCGCAAGGACTCGCTAATTTTCTCTCTCTCTCTCTCTCTCTCTCTCCCTCTCTCTCCTCCTCTCTCTCTCTCTCTCTCTCTCTCTCTCTCTCTCTCTCTCTCTC
>OY723397.1:23076016-23080638 GCA_963210295.1 Ophion ellenae | reverse complement strand
TAACAAAATGGCGTAGTTGTGAAAAAAGTCGGTTTTCTTGCCTACAAGATGGTCGTTTTTTTTTCAATGCCAAATCGTCGATTTTCATCCAATAAAAAGTATCCTACGTCATTGTAGAATAAATATATTCAAGAGTACTCAGTTCAACTTTCAAGGCAATCGGATAATTGCTCTTTGAGTTACATTGTCAGCAAATTTGAAAAATCTCATTTCGAGAAAAACGCGTTTAAAGATTTAATTATCGATTTTTTCAAGATACAATGATATTGATATAAATGATAATGATATTCTTGAAAGTATAAACTGTCGAAAAAGGTTAAAAAAAATCGATTTTTTTTAAGTGTCACACTGGTATAGCCCCCCGTAAATTGAACAATCAATAATACAATTCGAATACTTTCCTACGTCTCTTTTGGAGGGATGCGAATTCGTGCTATGTGCAAAGTTTTATTCAGTCTGGGAGGATCGTAGGATCGACGGCGAGCTGGCGCGGGAAAATATGATGCTGTCCAGCTTCCGGGAGTATGTCAAACACTGAGCCTCGTTTTTGCAAAATTTTGGTCATACATATTTTTTTTTTTATATATGTAGAGAGGGATAAAGAGATGTGTATATAAATATATATATATATATATGTATATATATATATATATATATATATATATATATATATATATATATATATATATATATATATATATATATATATATATATATATATATATATATATATATATATATATATATATATATATATATATATATATATATATATATATATATATACGAGTACACAATACATAAGAAAAAATATATATATATATATAAAGTTAAAATAAAGTTATGTTCTTTAAATATTATATAGTGCGAGAAAAAGGTACTCAAAAAATTGCCAGAAGAAAATTCTCAAAAAGAAGCTTCCAAATTCCTTCCGCACACATTTAAGTCTACCAGAAGTTGTGAAGTAGTAGAAGAAAAAAAAACACCCACCCGTGCCGAAACACACACACACACACACACACACACACACACGCACGCACAAATTATCATCGCAAAAAATGTCTAAATCATATCTAAAAAACGATGAGAAAAAATAACATCCAAAAAATCACGAAAAATCATAAATAAAAAATCACGAAAAAGCACAAATACAAAAATCACGAAAAATCATAAATAAAAAAATCACGAAAAAGCACAAATACAATAATCACGAAAAATCATAAATAAAAAAATCACGAAAAAGCACAAATACAAAAATTACGAAAAATGATAAATAAAAAAATCACGAAAAAGCATAAATACACAAATCACGAAAAATCATAAATAAAAAAATCACGAAAAATCATGTGTAAATAAACCCAAATAATTATAATTGCCAAAAAAAAAATCACAGTAAAAAAAGCAATTAAAATCTAAGAACAAAAATAACGGCAAAATAAGTGTCATCGGGACTTGAAAGCGGGGGATTTTGGGATTGCAGAGTGGGCTGCAGGCGCGGCGGTCCTCAGCATCATCAGGTAGCAACATCCGATCTGGGACTGTCCAACGATGACGAGTGTGACAATCAGGTACCTAAGCGAGAATCTACACGCGAATTTACGAAGAGCGCGACATAGAACAAAAAAGAGAGAGAGAGAGAGACTAATGAGAACAAAAAACAAAGAAGAGAGTGACGAAAGAGAAGAAATTTACGAGGGCCAAGAAAGAGCGACGGAAATTTATTTCTTCCCCCTCCCGGGTTTTGTTTTTTTTTCTTCTACAATTGGGAATTTATTTTCGGTTCCGTAGACTCGAATGAAATTTTCGACTTTTATTTTTTCGAATATGTTTAAAAATATGTAAAAAAAAATAGAAAATTAAAATTTTACGACTCGTGATAAAAATCATCCCCTAGAGAGAGGAAATCCAAAAATGTTCTTTGCTTCGTTGCAGGACTACGAGGACGATTTGGAAAACGAGCGTAACGGGAGGAGGCACAGTTCGCCCGGAGGCTCAAAGGCCAATCAACGTGACTACACCCATCATCATCTTCATCCCGACAACTTGGTGAGTTTCGCCCCTTTCTTTTTTTCTTTTTGAAAAAATTATTCACCTAAATCGAGCTCGTTATAGCCTGTGCGTTCTCTCGCGATGTTATTCTCCGAGTAAATTAGGACTCAGCTCGAAAAGCATTAGCTCAACATTCTCGTTCTCTCAACCCCCAGTTTTCAACCCCAAAAATATTTCCCTCCAAAAAAAAACCCACGAAATTAGTGAAATAGTGAAAAAAATAACTTAAACGATCTCACGTAATTAATCGTAATTTAGTTTCGCAATTAGTGCGCGTCGAGAAGTTAGACCTTAGTCTGAAAAAAAAAAATTTCCACTCTCAGTTCCTTCGTAGTTACCGATTAATCGAACTCGATATTTGATCGTTTATAGCTAGATCGCTGTGTAAATTAGGGTATGCGAGTCAGGACACGAAAACGGACGATATTCATCGCGCCGATTTTTTTTTTTCAACTTCAAACATTTTTTTTCATTATTATTTTTAAAGTTTTTAAAAATTATATTTATTTTTGTCGCGATTTATCCGGGGGGGGGGGGGGGGGGGGGGGGTGAAAGGGAATTAAAATCCGTAGGTATTTTCCTTATAAAATATTTTTAATAACGGTATCAAAATATATAATAAATTTTATATCAAATGCGAAAAGAACAGCAAAGTGTTTTTTTGGTTCATTCATAAACGTAAGAGGTGTCACGAACACTGGCACGGAATTTCGTTGGAAAGGGAGCCGTATCTTTGCTCCGTGAATTTTCCACTTTCCCCAAACGATTCGAGTCTCGTTATTCCTTTCGAAAGGGCAAATAAAGATATAAACTTTTTTCTTCGTGAATAATATACAATAACAATAAAATAACAATAAAAAAAAACATCTCTATATATAGTTTTTCCTTTTTTAAAATAATATATATAGAAATCGTTTTTTTTTAAATATTATTATAATATAACATGTACATGTGTGTGTGCGTGTGTATATACAGGGTGTCCCAGAAGTGACTGCGTTCCCTGAAATGGGAGGTTGGGGGTGAAATTCTGAGTCGATTCATATAAGCATGTGTGGGTCTCGGATCAACCCCTGAATTATTATTAATATTTTAAGGCCGGCGCACCTGATTGGCCTCTCTTTAAAAATTCATAATAATTCAGGGGTTGATCCGAGACCCACACATGCTTATATCAAACGACTCAGAATTTCACACCGAACCCCCCATTTCAGGGAACGCATTCACTTCTGGGACACCCTGTATATATATCTATACCAAGGACAACAGAAGCGTTAAAACAGAATCGTCGAATTAGAAAAATTGTCGACCGAGACTGGCAATAGCGTCGAGATATGTTGCCATAATTAACATGTTTTTAGTCTTCTTTTTCTCTCTCTCTCTCTCGCCCGTTTGATCTCTCTCGATCTTTCCCCTTGGACCTATTAATTACGAGTTCAATGGGTCTTGCGGATCATTGATTATATTCTCTGATATATAAATATATATATATATATACATATATCCTTCTCCCTCTCTCCCTCTCAATATATATATATATATATATATATATATATTGAGAGAGAGGGAGAAAGAGAGAGTTTAAAAAATCAGAAAAAAAACACAAAAATAACTTATTTTCTCCTCGTTTTCTCGCGCGGGGAATTCAATCAAGAGAAAATCTCGTGGCACGGATATCTCTTCTCTCTCTCAATTCTTTTTTCGTCTTTTTCTCACTCGATTTACATCCTCGCGGCTCTGGATAACATAATTGCATTATATATATATATATATATATATATATATATATATATATATATATATATATACGTGCACACGATGTAACATAATCGTCCGAAGCGTTTACTCCTCGTGAGCGTCGCGTACGTGTTAAGCGTGAAAATAAAAATACAAGAAAAAAAGAAAAAGAATTTTAACAAAACGAAGGAACGAAGGAAGATACACGCACACGCGCAATAGTGTATTACACGAGTACGGCCACGCGAAGGTGAAATCCGCGCCTTCTTACCTTGTCGTGCTCGAGTGAATCGAACGAGGAAAGCGATCCGACCACCTGTACGGGACATTCGAGTCCAAATGGTCGAGATCCAGTCATTTTCGATGAAAAAAAAAGACAAATCAAGAATCGTTGATTTTCGTGATGAGAAACAATGAGAAAAAAAAATTGGTCGATTGCCTTCGTGTTTTTTTTTTCGGCGTGTTCAATAACTTTTTTTTTAATTTGTTTATTCGTTTTATTTTATTTTCAACTTGTTATCTAAACACATAAAAGATCATGTGCGGACTGATTCATCAACGCTGAGCCAAAACCGCTGGTTTACATGAAATTTGGACAGTAGGTTGCTTTTGTAACGTAAGGGCCCACTGAGAAGGGATTTTTCGAAATTCAACCCTTAAGGGGAGAAAAGGGGTGGTAAAGTTTGTATGGAAATTTTTGAAAATTCGGTCGGGTGTATTTGAAATTTGGTATTCGGGCTTCTTGGCACAATTCATGAAATACGTATTTCAGTATTTTTAGAAATTCAACCCCTAAGGGGTGACAAAGGGTGGCAAAGTTTGTATGTGAAATAAAAAAA
>OY723397.1:23036016-23071016 GCA_963210295.1 Ophion ellenae | reverse complement strand
GACAGATCGGCGTCGCGGACGGCGTGTAACCGGTTAAAAATATAAATTCCCACAGCCCCGAAGAAGCAGAAGAAGAAGAAGAAGCACCGACGTCGCGCGGACGGTACCGTATAACGATATACAGTTAGTTCGCGAGAGTGTACTACGCAGCGTGAGCAACAGGAGCTCGCTTTGCACGAGTCTCTCGCGCTCTTTTGACCATCAGTGTTTCCCCCCCCCCCCCTCCCCCTCACCGCGAGGCCCATCGATCATTTCGCGAATTTGCAACAAAGTCGAGGGAGAGCAAGGGAGCCGATTGAACGGTTTCCGCGTGACCAAGGTACACGAATTTCTCCCAAAAAATGTCCCCAAAAATGGCCCTCTACAAGAGAAATGGTCCCTCGGAATCGCCCCGACAAGAGAAATGTCCCTAAAAATAGGTCTCTGCAAGAGAAATGTCCCTAAATGAGGAGATTTCAAGAGAAAGGTTCCTAAAAATGGCCCTCCACAAGAGAAATGTCCCAAAAAGAGGACCCTTCAAGAGAAACGTTCCTCAAAATGGCCCTCCACACGAGAAATGTCCCAAAAAGTGGACCCGAATAGAGAAATGTCCCTAAAAATGTCCCTCTACAAGAGAAATGTCCCTAAAAATGGCCGTCTACAAGAGAAATATCCTTGAAAGTAGTCCCTACAAGAGAGAGGTCCCTAAAAATGGCCTCTACAAGAGAAATGTCCCTCTACAAGAGAAATACCCTTGAAAGTTCTCCCTACAAGAGAAGCGTCCCTAAAAATAGCCCCTGCCAGAGAAATGTCTATTGTGAAATATTTTTAGCCCCCTTGTTGGGGCCATTTTTAGCCCCTCTTGTAGGGGCTAAAAATAGCTATTAAATAGCTATTAAAGGGGGGCTAAAAATAGCTATTTTAGGGACTATTTTTGGCTATTAAAAATAGTCCCTAAAAGTGGCCTCTACAAAATAGAGGTCCCTAAAAATAGCGCCTACCAGACAAATATCCCTACAAATGGCCCTCCACAAGAGAAATGTCCTAAAAGTGGCGCCTACAAAAGAAATGTGCCTAAAAATGGCCTTTACAAGAGAGAGGTCCCTAAAAATAGCCCCTACAAGAGAAATGTTCCTAAAAGTGGCCTTTACAATAGAAAGGTCCCTAAAAATGGCCATCTACAAGAGTAAGGACGCCAAAAATTACCCTATACAAGGGAAATGTCCCTACAAATGGCCCTCCACAAGAAAAATATCCTAAAAGTGGCGCCTACTAAAGAAATGTCCCTCTACAAGAGAAATGCCCCTGAAAGTGGCCCCTACAAGAGAGAGGTCCTTAAAAATGGCTCCTACAAGAGATAGGTCCCTAAAAATGGGCCCTACAAGAGAAATGTCCCCCTACAAGAGATCCCCGTACAAGAGAGAAGTCCCTAAAAATAGCCCCTACAAGAGAAATGTCCCTAAAAATGACCCTCTTCAAGAGAAATGTCACCAAAAGTGGCTCCTTGAAAGGGGCTATTTTTAGGGACATTCTCTTGAGAAATGTCTCTAAAAATAGTCCCTGCAAGAGAAATGTCCCTAAACGTGGCCCCCACAAGAGAAATGTCCCTAAAAATGGCCGTCTACAAGAGAAAGGTCCCCAAAAATGGCCCTCTACAAGGGAAATGTCCCTAAAAATGGCCCTCGACAAGAGAAATATCCTAAACGTAGCGCCTACAAGACGAATGTCCCGATAGAACAATATTCCTACCCAAGACAGGTTGGATTGAACTCATTGAACAATTCGCCCAACCAAACCCATCAAAAATCAAGGAATTGGATTTTCAAAAAGCTGCAGAGGACTCGTTTCACAAGGAAATAATAATCGTGACTCACAAAATGGAACGTTGACCCAGAAAATGAAGACTCGAGAGACAGAGAGACAGGGAGAGAAAGGGACACGAACGATCTCGAGATCTTATCGATTTATTTTTCCGGATCACAAGATTAGATCGTTCACGACGAGAGTGAAAAGAAAATTCCCGCTGCGGCTCAAACTCTGCTCCGAATTAGATTTAAAAAATCACAAAATTTACAACTCTAAATAACGTTATTAAAAACAAATCCAAATCGACGAAAGAAAAAATAAGAAAAAAATAATAATTTCCAACAATACAAATTTACATAAAATAATAATAATAATCCCAACAATAATAATCATTCCTGGCCCGATTAATTCAAACAATTCACGATAAAGTTGCTCCAAATGATAATAATAATAATAAATCCTTTTAGGACAAAATCGTGTAAAATAATGAAAAACAATTAAAAAAATAAATTCCGCGCACTATAAATTCAGCTAATATTCACGACACTTCACAGGAGCGCGGGGGGGGGGTCTCTCTCAGGAACTGGAAATAGCCAATTGACAAGAGCTGCATAAAAAGTGAAAGGAATGGGATCGTAAAAGTCCGCGTGGACTTTTACAAAGCAGCATAGGAAATGTGTTTTTCTTTTCTTCTTTTTTTGCAAAAATGGCGATTTTGCCTCGTCACGTCACAACACGCGGAGCGAAGAATGTCGTAATCACGAGTCGCCTTAAGCCACCAAATTCACGACACTTTAACAGGGTGAGCTGAATAAGGGGTTGGGGGGGGGGGGCGTAAAATCTCGAATACTCACTTCGTCGGCAGTTTTGTCAGTCCAAAATCCAATGGCGATTTATCGGTTGCGAGAGACAGAGAGAGAGAGGGAAAATCCTCAATCGCTTTAATTCAACCGGTATCAAAAATCGTTTTTTTTTTTGCAAATATTATTTTCTCGTCACGATTGCGTAGTAATAAGGGCACGATGGAATTTTTTTCATTCGGTGAATGCCTCGGGGATGGCGTCGAATATTTAACGAAGATCGCGTGCGAATTGATACGCCACGGCCTACGTTTATCGCGGTACGACGACGATTTTTTTTTTAATACACGTGCACACGCCACGCCGCTGCTGGCTCGACTGAGAGATACAACGAGAGGAGGCACGGGAGACGACGAGGCGATCGAGACACTCGCTCGAAAGAGAGGGAGAGAGAGAGAGAGAGAGAGAGAGAGAGAGAGAGAGAGAGAGAGAGAGAGAGAGAGAGAGAGGCCGGAGCGGGTTTACGTTTTACCTGGACACGGTGTACGAGAGAGCGCATGGAGTGCGAGAGAGAAAGGGCGAAGGAGAGAGAGGCAAAAAGGTAAAAATAATAAGAGAGAGAGGGCGGGCGAGACTTGGCGAGGGAAAGAGTGATGGAAATGCTGTGCGTAAATAAATATAGCTTTGCAAAATTAAGGGTCATTTTTGACAATTTATTTAAGGCCTTAGGCCTTAAATATATTAAATTAAATAAATTAAATACATCAATTTAAATAAATTAAATTATATTTAGAAAATTAAATACTTTAAATTAAATTAAATTTAAAAAATTAAATTAAATTAAATTAAATGAAACAAAAATTGAATTAAAATTTAAAAAAGTGATTCACTGATAAAATTAATTACACATCTATTTAGTATGAATATCGAGCTGTTGGAATTTTTGTTTTTCGATGTACAAAATGGCCGACTACTCGAAACTTCTCGAAAAAGCTTTTTTCCAATTGACGTGACAAATAACTTCAACAATTTTCACTCGATTTACTTCAAATTTAAAAGTTCTGTTCCTAATTGCATTTCGCAGAGAAGTACGTACGGAATTTCTGATTAATCGAAAGCTTTTCATTTTATGAGCACTTTATGAGCAGCTATAACGAAATTTTTCACTGAAAGTTCATTTCTTAAGTTCAAATACCTACAACTTTTGAATGAGACAATATTTTTTAATTTCCGTAGGTACTTCTCTAGGTATTCTAATGTAGATTGACGAGAATTTTTGTTTTTTGTTCTAGGTAAAAAATTGTGGATGCTAAATGTCACGCCGCGGAGCGCCTAAAAAAAGATAACAAAAGAAAATATTAATAGTCGGTCATTTTGTACATTGAAAAAAAAATTTCTAACAGCTTAATATTCATACTAAATAGATGTGTAATAATTAAATTTACTATTTTTATTTCGACACTCAACTATTATTTGTACGTGTTGACAATAAGAAAGAGAGAGAGAGAGAGAGAGAGAGAGAGAGAGACCGCAAGAGTCCTGGCGAAACAAGGACAGAGGGACGGAGAACGATCCCGAGTGGGAGAGATGAGCACGAGGAAGAGGAGGAAAGAGACAGCGATTGGAGTGACAGAGACGAGACTAGTGGCTGCGTACCTTCCCTCTGACCCGCTCGCCTGGTCGAGTACTCCATCAACAGAGCAAGAGAGACTAATAAAAAAAGAGGAAGAGAGAGAGAGAGAGACTCGCGATCGTTTGTACCGACGTTGCCAAGTTGCAATCATTGCAAGCTTCCAAGTTTCTAAATTATTATCATTTATTATTATTATTAAAACAAATGTCTAATAATCTTAATAAATAAAATATAAATTATAAATAGCATATAAAATGTCATAATAATCATAATACTTATTACAATTATACATTTTACTTGTAATTATTAATCAATATGTGAATTGCAATGAATAAAATCCATCGTACTTCATAATCGATATTTAAATTATAATAATTGTAATTTCAATCAATAAATTATCAATATTTAAGTTAGACAAAATCAAGATTAAAATTAAAGCGAATAAATTTGATTCTAATCAATAATCACTGTTTATATTACGTTGATTATATGTCATCAATCAATAAATAATAAATATTAAAACTAAATGAAATCTATAGTGACATTAAAGTAATGTAAATTAATCGTAATTAATAATAAATAATGATTACAATGTATTGAGTTTTTTAAGGCGTTACCCCCACTTGTAGCGCAAAAAAAGGCCTTTTTCGTGAATTTTTTTAAAGAAAGCTACAAAACTTTTTTAATCGATCAATATACCATCTCAAAGAACACATCTTGAAGAACTTTCAGTAATTTTTTTATTGAAAAATATTACACTGTTTAGTGGCAAATGGCCGTCAATGAAATAATGTTTTTATATACACGGTTTGCGGTGACCAACATTGCGGCGAAGTGGATCATCCGAAAAAAAAATGCGGATGGATTTAGTAAAATAAAAGTATAAACTAGTCTTTAATCGAAGGATTTTAAAAAATATTCATTTTTCACAAAATGGCGGACAGTCAAAGTTAATGGTTCGATTTTAACGAAAAAAAAAACGGCCATTTTTTGGCTATAAAACGGCCATTTTTTTTCGAAAAAAAAAAATCGAACGATTGAAGACTACATTTTTATGTATTAAATAAGCCTGCAAAATTTCAAGAAGATCGGTTCATTAGTGTTCGAGTAATCTTGGCCACCGACTTCAGAAATGCCATTTTGAGAAAAACGCGTTTAAAGTTTCTCTTTCAACGCTCTTTCAACGCGGATTCTTCTCTTTCAACGCTCATATCTCAGTCAATTTTGTTCGGATCGACTTGAATTTTTCAGAACGTATTCTCAGATACTTATACTTCAAAAAAATGCAATAAAAAAAATCGATTTTTTCAAAATCGCAAGTGGGGGTAACCCCTTAAATGATAGCAGTTACTGCGAACTAAAAAAAAACAAATGATCAATAAATAATCGATATTGAAATTACATTTAATCACAAGTGACATAAAAATGATACAAAATCATTTCAATTAAGAATCGATATTTATTGCAGAATTTTGAGTTATTAAGGGGGGATTGTCTTTTTTTTTTCGCAAAATTTACCGCTTTTTGGGAATTTTTTTGTGAAGATAGTATACAACGGAAAACTTGTGAAACTTGGCATATAGTTTTATTGATCTGTTTACTACATACAAAAGAATTTTTAAACAATTTCATCAAAAAATCCGCCTCCCACCCCCCTCGACGCGCGATGGTCCTTTTTTGATGGTGTGCACGATTACAGCCTTCACGTTCATCCTGCAACAAAAACCCAAAAAGCATTTTACTTTACACACATATAGCTATCGTTCGATGAAGGGAAAAAAAAATTGACGATTTGGTGACGTTTTGAACTGGAAGTATCGATTTTTCGAAAAAAATTGATCGATTTTTTGTTATAAATAAAAAACTATTAAACGTATTGCTTTTTTGCTTCATCAAACGATAAAAGGATGTCAGCTGAGCATTCTGTCCAAATTTGAAGGCAATCGGTTGAATAGTTTTTGAGAAATCGTGCACACCATCAAAAAAGGACCATCGCGCGTCGAGGGGGGTGGGAGGCGGATTTTTTGATGAAATTGTTTAAAAAAAATTTTGTGTGTAGTAAACAGATCAATAAAACTATATGCCAAGTTTCACAAGTTTTCCGTTGTATACTTACTTCACAAAAAAATTCCCAAAAAGCGGTAAATTTTGCGAAAAAAAGACAATCCCCCCTTAAAAAAATGTCGCAGTTACTGGAATCGGGAATAAAATAAAATAATACAACAACGAAAGGTTTATGAACACGAGGGTCGCACGTGATACCGGGCACAATCGCGCGGAGGTGAACGAACAAAAAAAAAATGAAAAAAAAAAATGAAAAATAAGCATAGGAGAATGAGGTGCAGATGGCGGCGAAGAAGAAGAGGGCCCGCGGCGAGCTGATTCATGGAGAAACTCGGTCGATCCTCTCCTTTGACCTGGCTATGGTCGATATACATCGACGAGCAGCAGGGACAAGAAATGCTCACGAGGGGAACCTCGTCGTGACTGTGTCTCCACTTCCCGATCTCTTTTTCTTTCTCTTGGCCACTAAGCCAGGATGACTCACGGCGCTTAGGCTTGTCGGAGAAGAAAGAGGAGAGACTGGAGGGGAGAGTCCGGCGCAATATCCCCCTCCCCCTTGGACTCTCTTTTATTTTTATTATTAAGGGGCTATGCCAGTGTGAACGCTGAAAATTTCGTTGATTTTCGGGAATTTTTTGGAAGACACGTACTCAATTAAACGTTTCGGAAAATTAACAATATATTTGGCTATATTTGACCTATATTACATAATTTTTTCATAGAAAAATATTGAGATCCAAGCGAGCTGTGCGCTGCCTTCGGAGGCGCCAAAAAAAAAAGTTCCTCCACTGCTGACATGATTCCAGTCGATTGAGTAGCTGAAACCGAGAGAGGAAAAAATATCGTTAAACTGGAAGGTATTTCCTGTACAATGACGTAGGATTTTCGAAAAATATCAAAATCTACCAAAATGGCGTAGTTATGAAAAAAAAAGTCTTTTTTCTTGCCTTTAAAATGCTCGTTTTTTTCAATGCCAAATCGTCAATTTTCATCCAATTAAAAATATCCTACGTCATTGTAGAGTAAATATACTCAAGCGTGCTCAGTTCAAATTTCAAGTCAATCGGATAATTGCTCTTTGAGTTACAGTGTCAGCAAATTTGAGAAATCTCATTTCGAGGCAAACGCATTTAAAGATTTAACTATCGATTTTTGCAGGATAAAATGATACAAATGATATTCTTCAGAGTATAAATTGTCGAAAAAGGCCAAAAAAATCGATTTTTTTAAAGTGTCACACTGGTATAGGCCCATAGGTTACTTATTTATTGAATATTACTTTTATTTTTAAATTTATTTTGATTTTTCGTTTTCAATATGCTGTCTCTTATTATGTTATTTTATAGATTGTTTGTATATTATTTTCATTGTGTTATTTTATATTTAGTTTTATTTTATTATACTTATTTTCGTGCTTATATTTTCGTTATGCTCCTGTGTACGTGCTATGGTGTGGAAATTATGATTTTGAGTTGTAGAGCTTCTTGTAGATGCTTGTTATTTTATCTGTTGATTTATTATTTTTTATTTTCATTACTGTGATTGTTTTTTTTTTCAATACTTTATTTTTTTTTCTATCTATACATTATTGCCTAAAGTATGACAAGGCATATAAAAACCCATCAATCAATCAATCTTCCTCCGATATTATTTATTCGTTTGCAATAAATAGATCCTCTCTCTCTCTCTCTCTCTCTCTTATTTTTATTATTAAGTTACTCATTTATTCAATATTACTTTTATTTTTTATTTTATTTTGGCTTCCGTTTTCATTATGTTATTTTCTATATTGTTTTTATATTATTTTCGTTGGGCTATTTTATATTTAGTTTTATTTTATTATACTTATTTTTGTTTGGGTTTTCGTTATGCTCCTATGTGCATGTTGTGGCGAGGAAATTATGATTTTGTGTTGTATAGTTCTTCTAGACGCTTGTTATCTTATCTGCTTATTCATAATTTTTTTATTTTCATTACTGTCATTGTTTTTTTTTTTTTAATATTTTATTGTTTTTCCTATCTATCCTATATCCTATACGTATATCCTATAGATTGTTGCATAAAGTATACCAAGGCATATAATGAATCTCTCTCTCTCTCTCTCTCTCTCTCTCTCTCTCTCTCTCTCTCCCCCTTCTCTCTCGACAAATCCCGCGAAGGATCTCCATATCGAGGATTAAATTCGCAAGGACCTCGAATTGAGGTCAGACAGATCGAGCACTTTGCTACGGTCAAACCAGACACAAGGATGATATCGACTCGACTGGCCACTTTTGGGACCAAAAAAAAAAAGGAAATAGAGGACGTCCACTTAGAACCGGATCAACACTGGACTGGAGATGAAAAAAAAAATTAATTGCCCATCCTTTGAGGATAACAAGGATTTTTCTTCGCACTGAAAATTCTTGGCACTTCAAAATTAATTAAAATTAAAAATTCCTTTGGAACTACAAAAAAGAGGGAAAAATTGGCGAAAAAAAATATAAAAAAAGACGGCTCGGCACAGTCAAATAAAAGAGTGAAGAATATGGGACAGGTCTTGATCAAGACTTCTAGCCTGGCATGAAATTTCTAATTACGATAATTGGAGTTCGTGAATTAAATCACGGGGGAAAAAAAAATAAACAACGTCTCGCAGAAAAGTGGATCGTAGATCGTAATCGAATTTCTCATCGCTGCATCTCGTCGATAAAATAACAGATAGAGAAAAATAATGAATTAAGGGAGATTCGAAGAAGAAACGGATGAAGAGGGAGAGAGTTGAGTGTGAAAATTCATTCGCTTCTTGGCGCAGTCTTGCAACGTTCACAGCCACGGAGAAAGTTTCGACGCCGCGTTCTCCCGAGCACGAGTTCGACGCCTTCTTCTTCTTTTTTTCCCCCCAACGACGACACTTTTCAAGCAATTAATTTATTTTTTTTCATAACCCAAACAAAACTCACATTGTTCTTCGCCGATGTGTCAGTCGTTTCTTTATGTCTCTTCTTCGTGTTTCTTCGTCACAGCCGAGACATTTTTATACTCACAGAGTCGAGAGGTAGAGAGAGAGAGAGAAAGAGAGAGGGAGAAAGATAGATGGACCCACATGTAGGTCAGTCATACCGAGCAATTATTTTGTTTGCCTCGATGATGAATCTCCGTCGGGAAATCGGATTGGAAGTGTATGAAAAATCGATGATATTCGCGAATATGGGAAAATCAGCGATCCCAGCGAATCCTCGTACTCTTTTCCCCCATTAAAAAAATATATATATAATAACAGGGTGTCCTGTTATGAATGGAAAATCCTGCAACTGTCGATAGGTCAGATCATGTCCTACTTCAGGCTGGAATTTCACTCGAGTAAAAGTTCCACGGTTCTCGCGATTTTGGGCTTTATGTTAATTTTTTTAATCATCCACTTTTGATTTTTCGCATGCCATTTCTACAAATGATATGAATCGACAATAACTGAGCAACTTTTTTTTAAGTAACTGGCACGTTAAGCGTCGTACGAATTGTTTTGTATGAAAAATCCGCGTAAGATCTTTTTTCATCAAGTTTCCTTAACATTTTAAGGTTAAAAAGAAGACTTTTCTAGATAAACAAATTCTAGATAAAAAATAGATGATAAATTAATTTTTTCTAATTAATTTAAAATTAAATTAATGAAAATAAAATTAATTATAATAAATAAATAAATATATTTTATTATACATAAATTTATAATAAAATACAATTAAAATTATAAAATTAATAAATTAAAATTAATTTCTAGATAATACTTTCTAGATAAAAAAAATTATACCGAGAGTATTATTCTTTTTAATGGGTGAAAAATAGTTATCATTTGTGGAAATGGCATGCGAAAAACCAAAAGTCTTTTACTAAACTGAAATTACAGGATATAGTAGGACATGATCCGACCTAACGCCAGTGGCAGGATTATCCATTCATAAGAGGACACCGTATATATATATATATATATATATATATATATATATATATATATATATATATATATATATATATATATATATATATATATATATATATATATATATATATATATATGTATGTATATATATGTATGTATATATATATATATATATATATATATATATATATATATATATACAAATAAATTTATATGCCTTCGTCACGCTGAAGTGACACGAGTCGTCTGACCAGTGCGTAAATGTGTGTGTGTGTGTGTGTGTGTGTGTGTGTCTGTGTACACGCGTGTGTAGATGCAGAAAACAATTAAAAAGCTAATTAGCCTCGTGTGCTCGCGAGTACAACGACCTAACGATGACTGTGAAATTCTTTATGCCGTCCATACTTACTTCAATGGCAATGAACGTTCTATTTTTCTACCCAACTCATGAAAATGCGCCTTATATTGAAGAACAAAGTGCATCTAAATGTGCTTCAGGTGCAAGAGGAAGAAATATTACTCCGAAGAAAATCCTGGTAGGGTAAAACAAATTCCGTGACAAAAATGGCTGTCACGGTTATCATTAATATTTAATGAATTAAACATTTAGGAATGGTTGATAATAATAATAATTTAATACTTAAAGATAACAATAATGAATAACTGTTTAATAATAGTAGTTGACAATGATAATGAATCAGTATTTAACAATAAAAGAAAATAATAAAAATACTGATAATTATAACGATAATATTGATTACTGTATTGGTTTTTTGGTGATATTATTATTGATAATATTGATTATTATTATCATTATTAATGATACGTGATTCATAACAATGTTATTAATTGATAAATACATTATTGTTAATAATATTGATTTTTTTATCGTGGTAAAAATGGGGAGGAATCTTTTGAAGACCATGGGTGTCTTCGTTGCGTTAGGGGTTGCCCCATAAAACCCCCCATCCAAAAAAGAAAAAAAAACTTGGTCAGGACGGTGGTAAACAACTTCTGTCCGATGCTCGGCTGTGAACTGCGTTGGCATTACTTCCAGCTGAACATGCTGTCCGTGTCCTCTTGTCTATTTCGTATCCTCTCGTCGGGTCTTGGCTACCGAGTGCCATACTTTCTCATTCGCTCAGTCGCCCAAGCATCCATCTTCATTTTTACGCCTAAGGACAGTCCCGACTGAGGTCGGTCCGTTTTGACACATTTTACACTGAGGAAAAAAAAACATTGATCCAATATCATTGGTGTTGAATGAAATTTCGTTGATCCAATTGTAAAATTATTGGTGTTAATAATCGGATTTATTAGTTCAGACAAAACGCTATTGACTTTAACAACATGATAAAATTGAAAGTTTATCTTCATTCAGAAGGTATATTGTTAGCCGAGAACGATATATTATTGAAACTATCTAAAAATTATCGCGAACAAATTATACAGTTGTCAATGCATTTTCTCCAACGAACAAAAAAAAAGCGTTTCAATTCATAACATGAATATTGTTGATTCGAGTACACAAGAAAAATTGAATTTCGCTCGTTTGATTCAGATCAAATTTCTTTTGAGTCAATATGTCATTTAATTTTTTTCGCCAGATCCGATATTGATTTTCAAGTACGTTATTCGTTAAAATATGAATATTTTATTTTGATGGAAAAATATTGAGCAAGTGTCTGAATTGGTTGAAAAAATTATGCGAAAAAAAAATTTGTTTCATGGCCGAGCGCCACCGAAATTATAGGTGTGAGGAAACTCGTAGTTCTCGGAGTAACCGCTAGAAGCCGCACGCGCGCTCGTTTCTCGTAAGCGTAGCTTACGCTACGCAGATAACTCTGATGCGGCAATTGACCTAGCCTATTTTGACTCTCTATACCGGTCGCGGTAGGTCTGGGTACGTCTGTCCGTGCTGGGGGTTACGCGGACAGCCGCACCCCGCCAGGCGTGGGGGGCTGCCCCACCCCCCAGGCGTGGGGGGCTGGCCCACCCGCCAGGCGTGCGGGGCTGCCCCACCCTCCCAGGCGTGGGGGGCTGCCCCACCCTCCCAGGCGTGGGGGGCTGCCCCAGCCCCCCCCCAGGCGTGTGGCGCGGTCTGTCCTGCCGTGCCTGTTCCTTGTCCTCGTTCGTCTGCCCACTCGGTTCCGTTTTGTGTTTCTTCTGTCCCCTTTTCTTTGTCCGTGTTTGCCAGCTCCCCCCTGGCGGTTGCGTGTCCCCAGGCACGGTCGGTCTTTTGGCCGCCTGTTGGGGCGGGGGGGGGTGGCGCCAGTCACGTGTTCTTCCCGGTTCGGCGTCTGGTCCAGCTTCGTTCATACGTTTTGTCAGGCTGTCCTTAGGTTCTTGAGCCTTTCGGATTTACCCAGGGCGACCTCAGCAGCCTCCGTGATGACGTTTATACCGTCCTTGGTCGATCTGATCACGTTTTTCTGTATACCTGTCTTTTTTAGCGTGACTTTGAGTATCTCGAGGATTGTCTGCGGTAGCTTCTTGTAGCTGGCGTGGCTCGGTTCGCTGGAAACGCTGCCGAGTCTCGTCCGGCGAGTATGAGCCTCCAGCAGGTTGACGTCCCTGTCTGTTCTGTCCTCGTTTGTCTTGTCAGCGGTCGGTGTAAGGCATGTTCTGCAGCCCCCAGAACCCGTGCTGCTGTCTTGTCCATGCGTATTCATGTTGTCTTTGTTGGGTTCGTTAGTTTCCGGTCCTGCTGGATGCAGGCTGGGTACTCGGCCTCCTCACCACGCCCAGGTGAACCCACGGGGAGGGATAATATTGATTATTACTATTATTATTAACAATACGTAATTCATAACAATATGATTATTAATTGATACTTACATTGTTACTTATAATATTCATCATTACTGTTATTATTGATGATATTGTTTATGATTATCTTTTTTAAGGGGTTAGGCCACAGTAACGGGCATAAAATCATGTGCGAATTTAACAATTTTTTTTGGTGGCCTAAGTGGCCTAATCCCTTCATTAAAATTAATGTATGGGCCTGAACGGGCTAGTGCATCGTGGTGTTTTTTCGCCACCGGGCAGAAATACATGTTCAACAAATTTTAACAGGGAGCAAGAGAGTAAGAGGAGATAAAAATATCAATCCGAATACCATCTTAGGGCAATACAATTCCGTGGCAAAAATTGCTTTCACAGTTATTATTAATATCGAATTAATTAAATATTTAGTAGCATTTGATAATAATAATAATTTTACACTGGGTGATATGTTTTTTTCAATTTAAGAAGGGAGAAATGCAGTTAAGCCCCATAGGGGGCCACTGGAAAAAGTAGTCCCCCTGTGCGGGACTCCCCTTCTGGGCCTACCCGCCAAAACCCACCCCCTTTCTGCAATATTATTAAATAACAATTATTTAACAATAATAGAAGATAATAAAAATACGTATAATCATCATTATCGTTACATAATTATAAGAATAATATTGATTATTACTATTATTATTGATGATATTGTTTATGATGATTTTTTTTAACTAAAATTAATCCGTGTGCTTGAACGAGCCAGTGTATCGTGTTGTTTTCTTTTTTCCCACCGAGCGGAAATAAATTATGACAAAATATTTCGATAGGAAGAACGAGAGAGTAAGAAATAAATGTAAAAAAAAAAGAAAAATAGGGAGGGAGAGAGGTAAGCATAAATACTCGCGGTCCCCCTCTCTCTCTCGTTATATGCATATATATGGTTAGGTTAGAGCTTGAGGCCTTAGGCCACTCTAGAGGCCGAAAAAATGGGCTTTTTTCAGAAAAACTACAAAATAACTCGAGATTACAAAAAGGGGTTTTGATCATACATGCAAGTGACTGCATACAATAATTTCTTTGAAGCGATTAATTTCAAAATGTCGGCTGTGCAGCGTTTATCTCAAAACTGCATTTTTTAAGTTGGCCGGAAACATAACTCAGACAATTTTCAACCGATTCGCTTGAATTGTTGAATATATCTTGAAAAATACATTGTCTATGGAAGTACGTAGGATTTTTTTTTACCTTGCATAGTTCATTTGTTATTAACAATTGCTTGACGATTTTTTAGGCAAATTTTCGGAAAGTGAAAAATTTCGTCAGATAATTGTTAATAACAAATCAACTATGCAATATATAAAAAAAAATCCTACGTACTTCCATAATCGCATCAAAAAAATGATTGTATACAGTCCCTGATATTTATGATAAACACCCTTTTTTGTAATCTCGATTTATTTTGTAGTTTTTGTGAAAAAAAACGCAAAAAGCCTATTTCTCCGGCCTCTAGAGTGGCCTGACTCCTTAAGGGGAGAGAAGGGGTTTCAGCGTGAAAAAAAAAACACTTTTTTGCGATTTTTTTTCATCTATATGGATAGAGTAAATTTATTGAAACCTTTTGTACATTGTTAAGTGTCATTTCAAGAACATTCCGTGAAGTTTGTACGCGAAAATATCCACAAACAAGCCGATGACGAAGCTTTTTCAAGAACGCCTTTGGAAAAACACGATTTGCTTTTTAATTTAAATGATAATTTTTTTTTTTTTCATTTCCCAATTTTTGGTGGTCGTGTAAAGTGAAAAGTGCCATTTTTCACGAAAAACTCCGCCATTTTGGGGGTGGAAAACGCCCTCAATGTAAAAAAAAATCTCAAACTAACCGTTGGGGGAGGTATTTTATATGTAGAAAGTGTGTACCAAGTTTGAAAAAAAAATCGGTCATGTAGTCATCAAATGGCCGTGAACACGGACTTTGAAAAAAGTGGTTTCGAGAAAAAAAAACGCGGCACCGGCTTGCTTGTGGATATTTTCGCGTACAAATTTCACGGAATATTCTTCAAATGACACTCAACAATGTACAAAAGTTTCCAATAAATGTACTCTATCCATTTAGATGAAAAAAAAAATCGCAAAAAAGTGTTTTTTTTTTCACGCTGAAACCCCAACCCTCCGGTTAATGAGGCTGACGAGGGCCGCGTCGCGGTCGAGACATATGAAACAACGTGGTCTAATTTGGGGTTGTTGGGGCGTTGCGGGCGTGTTGGGTGCCGGGCGCGCTGGTTTTCTTCTTGTTGTTGTTGCGCTAGGAAAGCGACGGCTGTTGCGATGGTAGCGACGCCGAGATGATTGGTAATGGTCGGAGAGGTGGCGGAGGTGGAGGTGGCGGAGGTGGCGGAGGAGGAGGTGGAGGAGGAGGAGGAGGAGGTGGAGGTGGTGGAGGTGGAGGAGAAGGAGAGAGGGATCGTGATACTGAGGATGAGGACGATGGAAGGGAGGAGAGGAGCTCGGAGGGTGGAGGAGGAGGTGGTGGAGGTTTCGGTGGTTGGAGAAACCACCTGCTCGGTGGTCTTACGCAGCGCGTCAAATCCTGGTACTGGGGCGCCAGACCCCTCGTAAGTTTTGACCAAATTCAAACAAACAAAATATCACAGTACAAAAAAAAACCAAAAAAAAAAAAAAACAAAACCACTCAAACGCAAAGAACAAAAGAAATATATCGCACTTCAATTTTGACGGAATTCGAGGTTTTTTTTTTCTTCCGGTCTCGCTGACTCGACGTTGGATTTTTTTTTCGCTTTTTTTTTAAGGGTGATTACAGACCGGAATTTTTTTTTTTCATACTCGTCCTGCAACACAAATCGGCAGGGTATTTTTATCGTTGTTTTCTTTCGTGCCTCCTCCGATGACACACGATCAATATTTTCGGCATGCCATTTTAGTACTCATTGCACTCGTGATGAATTCACGAGGAGGGGCGAAATAAATGAGCGAGCAAAATAAAATCACATGCCACGTTGAATTTTGCGTGTTCTTTGATATCTAGAGCTAGAAAAGAATAGTGTCCATAGACGTGTTTTACGTGTTTCTTTTTAAACTAGATGTCATGCACCATGCTCTCTCTCTCTCTCTTCTAACTTTTTACTCTATATACAGGGTGTCCTGTTATGAATGGATAATCCTGCAACTATCAATAGGTCAGATCCTACTATATGCTTGAATTTCAGTTTTGTAAAAGTTCCACGCCTTTCGAGATTTTGGGTTTTTTGTTAGTTTTTTTTCAATCTGCTTTTTGTTTTTCTCGTGCCATTTCTACAAATGATGATCGACAGTAACTGAGCAACTTTCAAAGTGATTCGCACGGTAAACTGCAAAAGACGTTTTTTCGTGAAGTTTACTTTACATTTAAGGGGCTGTACGAGTGTGCGAAATTTTACAGGATATTTTTTTAAAAATAAACTGTCGAAAAAGGCAAAAAAATCGATTTTTCAAAAGTGTCACACTGGTATAGCCCCTTAAGGTTGAAAAGAAGTCTTTTCCAGACAAAACAAATAACCAAGAGTATTTTTTGAAAAACCGGGTCGAAAAAAAGGTTATCATTTGTACACCCTTCGATTTTGTTGAAATTTGGATATGGTTATAAAGCACCGAAAAGTAAGCGATACGTATTTTTTTTAACGGCGGAAAAACGGTTTTAACGGGTGAAACCACCCCTCGAAAAAAGGCATCTCTAGGGGTAGTATAGTAGTTTCACACACAAGGAGTCCACCGATTTTTATGAAACAAAAACGAAAATTCTTCTAATCCGAAGCAATGAAAAAACCACTATAGTGACATTGCAAAAAAAATTAAGGGTTGAACCACCCCTATATTAAGGGGTGGTTTCCTTAAAACCCCCGTAAAACCGTTTTTCCGCCGATAAAAAAAATACGTATCGCGTACTTTTCGGTGCTTTGTAACATATCCAAATTTCAACAAAATCGAAGGGTGTCACCTGAGGGATGTTCCTTGTAGACTGAAATTCCAGCATGTAGTAGGACGTGATCAGACATATCGACAGTTGCAGGAATATCCATTTATAACAGCACACCGTGTACATTTTATACAGGGTGTCCCTCTTATCTTTGCCACCCGAAATAACTCGGTAATTATCGACGTCACAAAAAAACGTTCCAGACAAAAGTTGTACGGTGTGAATGGGACCATCAAATGCGACCAATTTTTTGTATTTCGGTGGAGGCGCTGACGCACAGTGATGGTCACCTCCACTTTTTTCAATGAAATGGTACATTTTTTTTCAACCATCTTGTGGAGCACCTCAAGCTGCATAAAAAACATTGGGGAGTCAAAGTCGTTCAAGGTCATTCAAGGTCAATATCGACGATACACATCTAAATAGGTGACCTTGAATGACCTTGGACGACTTTGACCCCCTAATGTTTTCACCTCAAGCCGCATAAAAAACATTAGGGGGTCAAATTCGTGAAAGGTCATTCAAGGTCAGTATCGATTATACAAATCTAAATAGGTGACCTTGAATGACCTTGAACGACTTTGACCCCCGAATGTTTTTTATGCGGCTTGAGGTGCTCCACAAGATGGTTGGAAAAAAATGTACCATTCCATTTAAAAACGTCAAGGTGACCTTCACTGTGCGTCAGCGCCTCCACCGAAATACAAAAAATTAGTCGCATTTGATGGTCCCCTTCACACCGTACAACCTTTGTCTGAAACATTTTTTCGGGACGTCGATAATTACCGAGTTATTTCGGGTGGCAGAGATAAGGGGGACACCCTGTATATCTTTATATATACATATATATCCTCATAACTTTTCTAGCACGATAATTAGATGTCTTGGCATGCACGAACATCACAATCCACATTTAACAACGAGAGTGTTCGTTTCAAAGAGTTACAAGTTATCCGATTGGCCATTTGACAGGTGAACAACGAATTGCCAGAAGAGAGTTTCAATCAAAACGATCGATGAAAATAACTATATGCGTATGGTAAAAGCGGAAGTGAAATTCTCGAAACCGGATTAGATTAAAGGAGGACACCAATGTGACGAGCCGAGAAAAGGTCGTTTTTTTTCGAAATTTATTTTTTCGACTAGATTATTTATTTGGGATTTGAAAAAAAAGTATGTTATTAAGCATACATTGAACTTATATCGTGTAATTTTTTTATTGAAAAAATTAAAAATTAACAAGGTTATTGAGGTACGAAAGAGCCTCTGTACAAAAAAGTTGGCCCAAAGGCCGGATCAATAACTTGAGAACAGTGGTTCTGAAAAATAAAGATAAGAAAGTTTTATCATCTATATGAATGTAGTTCTCATTTCGCGTGGCCGTTTTGCCAACAACAAAAAAATTCATCAAATGGCGGGTGTAAAAAAAAAAGTATTTTTGGCGAAATTTTTACTTACATTTGGCGGCATGAAAAATACAAAATAAAAAAAAACAAACACAGCGGCGTACAACGAGAGATCATAGAATAACGGAAATTCGAGTTTTTTATAATTGGAAATCGGACAGTTGAAGCTAGAGTTATGATTCAGGCCAGGTCGATTAATTAATTTTTTTCACATATTCTGGAATTTAAATACTTTGAAAATAATGTGAAAAATTGATTTTTTTTACACGTCACAGTAGAGTCCCGCCTTGAGTGGACCATATATGAATAAATAAATAACCAAATAGTACACATTTTTTTATTCATTGATTGATTTATCTATTTATTAATTTATTTGTTCAGTTATTTATTCATTTATTTATTCATTCTTGTATTTATTTGTACATTTATTAAATTATGGGTTGATTTATTTACTCATTAATTATTTAGACATATATATATATATATATATATATATATATATATATATATATATATATATATATATATATATCGTTCACGTAATTTTATCCGGATTTCGAAATTTCACTTCCGCTTTCATATACATATGCATTTGGTGTCCATTATGCGGAGAGAACAAATACGAAACTCGGCAACTTACCAACGGAGATCTCCAATTTATTACTTTCACCTCTTTCGACTTTTTTCTCGTATATATATATATATATATATATATATATATATATATATATATATATATATATATATATATTTAAGACGAGAGTTTCTCAATTTAATCCAAATCTCCGTGGTTTTATTTTCGCAAGTGACCTGCGCAGATTTCATCGATCGAAGATAAACAATGAAGCCAAAAAATTAAATCGATATTCAGTCGAGACGAAAATGTGGGCAATTTCAGTTTTAAAAAAATGTCAAAAACACAATATTTTCAAAAGAATTTTACCAATTGTGAAAAATTGACTGGACGACTTGGACATCATTCTCTTTCTCTCTCTTTCTCTCTCTACCTCTCTGCTTGATAGATAATGTATCTTGTTTAACTTATTTATTTATTTATATATATAAATATATATATATTTACGAATAATAACGCGACACCACCACTCTCCGAGCACCACCAACACCCTACCACAGGCAGCCTATCAGCAAAGCATGTCTCATTGTTACTATTATCATTATCATCATTATTATTATTATTATTATTATTATTACTAATATTAATTAATCAATATTTTATAAACATATACACGTATATGTATATATATATATATATATATATATATATATATATATATATATATATATATATATATATATATATATATATATATATATATATATATATATATATATATATATATCGGGTGTGTCATTTTAATATTACACCTGATTTATCTCGAAAAATACTGCTCCGAACAAGTATTGCGTATGATAAAAATTTTAGGGTCCAAAATTCAAAAAAAAATTTCAGTCCAAAATTAAAAATGGCGACGTTAATATGGCCGACATTTTTTCTTACAGGGAATCATGCATTTTTTTTCACCAAAAATGTGTCAGGCCAAAACTAACATCTTATGTAGGAAAAGTTTTTTGATAACGTTCATCATTTTTAGGTTAGAATACAATTTTGTTACTATTTTAGTGTTATCCAAAATGTACCACGAGGAGGTGAAGTCTTCAACATCCATAGTGTAAGTGTGTGTGTGTGTGAGTTTATTCGGGTTTGTTCGATAACCCAAACAAACCCAAACAAGCGCTAAAATAGACAAGAATGCTATTCTAACCTAAAAATTACGAGCGTTATCGAAAAACTTTTCCTACAAAAGTCGTTAGTTGGGGCCTGACGAATTTTTTGGTGAAAAAAAATTCAAAAAAAAAACAGGTCGACCATCTTAACGTCGCCACTTTGAATTTTGGACAGAAAAATACATTTTTTAAACCCCTTTGAACCCTAAAAGTTTTGTCGTATTCAATGCAGTCGATCGGAGCAGTATTTTTTTTAAATAAATCAGGTGTAAGATTAAAATGGGACATCGGGTATATATATATATATATATATATATATATATATATATATATATATATATATATATTATAAATTAAAATTTTATTTTCAATTTATACAATATATATATATATATATATATACATGTTTCCATATTCACGATCAACATATTTTAATATTGCAATCATTACAAAATAATATAAACAAAAGGCTAACGAAAAAAAAAAATTATTACGTAAAAAAAAAGAGAAAAAAAAAAGATTGAAAAAAAAATGGCACAAACGATCCGGTGCACTTTCTTGGCACGCAAAATATTCTCCTTTTCCACCCCCGCCACGACCAACCACCAATCGACACGAACCACCCGAAAAACTCGCCGCGCCAGGCTCACATAATATACGTATTATATCACGTGGATGAAAAATTTGATTCGATTTCGATTGGCAACGGGGGTAACTGCAGGAACTCGGGCACAAGCTCTCGCGAAGCTTCGACATGCAGGAGGCTCAGTTGCTCGAGGAGGGTGGCTCGGGTGGCAGCGGCACGACGGGCAATTCGGGGGCCGGTGGACCACCGAGACGTCACCACAGCGCCCAACGCCTCGCTAGGAGCGAAATGTCCGAGAGACGTGACGAGGACGGGGCCCTTGTTGTGCCCGATCATCACGGCAATCTCAGGATCACCGTGAAAAAAACCAAATCCATACTCGGCATCGCGATCGAGGGCGGCGCCAACACCAAACATCCCCTGCCACGTATAATCAACATTCATGTGAGTAGCGAGCCCCCTCCAACAAAAAAAAATGATTTTTTATTCCCCCCCCCCCCCCCCCCCCATGACAGTATCGTGAGGAGAAGGTTGGAATTTTACAGACATTTGATTTGGAGTCTCGCCCGAGAGTAGTTTTTTTTTTCTTTGGGAAATATTAATTGATACTTGAGTTATTAATGTTTAAAGAAAGTAACGGAAAAGGCTACCAGGATCAGCATAAATGGAAAATGTACTTTTAGGATAATAATTCACGTTTTTTTGGAAGTTTCATAATAAAAATGATGAAAATGAGTTTTGGTATTTTTTTTCAGACGTAAGTATCGCGAGGAGGAGGTTCGAATTTTACAGACATTTGATTTGGAGTCTCGCCCGAGAGTAGTTTTTTTTTCATCGGAAAATATTGATTGATAGATGAATTATTAATGTTTAAGGGAAGTAAAGAAAAAGGCTACCAGGATCAGCATAAATGAAAAATGTACTTTTAGGATAATAGTTCACGTTTTTTTGGAAATTTCATAATAAAAATGATGAAAATGAATTTTGGTATTTTTTTTCTGACGTAAGTATCGCGAGGAGGAGGTTGGAATTTTACAGACATTTGATTTGGAGTCTCGCCCGAGAGGAGGTTTTTTTTTTCATCGGAAAATATTGATTGATAGATGAATTATTAATGTTTAAGGGAAGTAAAGAAAAAGGCTACCAGGATCAGCATAAATGAAAAATGTACTTCTAGCATAATAAATGACGTTTTTTTTTCGAAATTTTATAATAAAAAGTATGAAAATGCCAAAATGTTGAAAAATATAGAGTTTTGGTTTTTTTTGTTTCTGACGTAAGTATCGCGAGGAGGAGGTTGGAATTTTACAGACATTTGACTTAGAGTCTCGCCCGAGAGTAGTTTTTTTTTCAGCGGAAAATATTGATTAATACATGAATTATTAATGTGTAAAGGAAGTAAAGAAAAAGAAAAAAAGGCTACTAGGGTCGTCGTAAATGAAAAGTGTACTTTTAGTGTAATTATGACCGTTTGTTTGGAAACTTTGCAAAATACGTAAATGCCAAGGGGGGCGAGAATGATTTTTTTATTTTCGAGGAGAAAAATGTTTTTTTTAACCAAGATTCGTTGTCTTTTTCACCCAGGACAACGGGGCAGCCTTCGAAGCGGGGGGCCTCGAGGTCGGTCAGCTGATACTCGAAGTCGATGGCTACAAAGTCGAAGGTTACTATTTTATCGTTCACTTTATACTGCGATAAGTCGAAAAAAAAAGAATATGCAACAAAAAAAAACTAAGAAACATATATATCCAATAATTACAGTTATAAATTAAAAATAAATTTACAACGTCCAGTAAACGATAAAGCAAAAAACAAAAGATCCACGGGTTACAAAACATAACAAGCCATAAAAATACAGATCACATGAACAAACGAAGTAGAATATAAAAATACAATTAAAGTACGATAAAAAATAGGAAACAATAATAAATAAAGAAATTAATAAATAACAAAAAGAAATATACACGAAAAAAGATATATCCAATAATTAACTTGTAAAATACGAAATAAATCGACAATGTCCAGTAAACGATAAAGCAAAAAATAAAAGATCCAAATATCAAGAAACATGACAAACAATTTTTATAAAAATAGAGAACACGAATAAGATAAGTAGAATATAAAAATTGAATAAAAATACGATAAAAAAACAAAACAGAGCACAGATAAATAAAAAAAATTGTACAACCGAAACAAAAGCAGCTCAATGGATAAAAAAATCATTTGAACAAAAAAAATACAAATAAAGAATATTCAAAAAATAGAAAAATAATTTCAAAAAAATGCAAATTAAGAATATAAAAAAAAGAAAAATAATTTCAAAAAAATCCAAATATAAAACTACCAATATTTTCTCTCATTACCCGAACATTATAAGAATCTCGCAAACAGATCGAATAAAAAAAAAAAATTGTTTCGATTGTCGATCGCCAGGTCTGCATCACCAGGAAGTGGCTCGCCTGATAGCCGAGTCGTTCGCCCGCCGCGATCGAAGCGAGATCGAGTTCCTCGTGGTTGAGGCAAAGAAGAGCAACCTCGAGCCGAAGCCAACGGCGTTGATTTTTTTGGAGGCGTAGCAGGAATCGCCGAGCTCGGAGCCGGAGCCACCTTAGCCCGAGCTCGGGCCCTCGTCGTCTTCCTCGTGATATTTGCTCGGGGCTGCGCCCTGGAGATACTGGAGCTCGTGCACGAGGCGACCTCTCCGCGTGACCGGGGACGAAAACGAGGGCGAGGATGACGACTCAGACGGGCCTTCGGACCACCCACGATTCGAAAAGTGACCGAAAAACGATCTTTTTTTTGCAAATTCGCCAAAAAAAAAAACAAAACAAATGTCGAAAAAACTCGGAAAAATCGTGCACCGCGTGTCCGACGATCTCGCGATTGTCAAGGGCAAATCGGGTCGCTCACCCTAACGAGTTACTCATTAAGCGCTGGGACAAAAAAGAAACTTTGCTCGTCGACAGCGCGCGAATAAAATGAGAAGATAAACAAAAACGACGAGAACTCAAAGAACGGAAAACAAAAAATCGTGCACGAGGATGGTGGTGAATAAAAAATTGGAAAACCGGCTTAACGGCTGATTGAACATTTGTGAAGCTGCGCAGCATTAATTACGTAATTAAGGACGAGAAGAGAGAGAGAGAGAGAGAGAGAGAGAGAGAGAGAGGTAAACAAACCTGCTCCTGTGGGATGCTGCGAAACTTCATCTCGAAGTCATCTCTCCGAAGTGCACTTTGCCGAGATGCATAAAGTGAACCCCTACAGAAAAGTGATGAAGAATAACCAAAAAGAAAAAATCAAGTGCGCTCGAGGATCAATGAATCCCACGAAAAAAAGAAAAACTAACCACAGCAGGCTCTTAAACAAAAATCATCAATCCCCGTGATAAAAACCCGAGACGATAACAATAACAACAACAACAACAACAGATCCCGTGTACTTTGACTTTGAAAGAAGAATTGCAAAGTAAATAAATGACGCGCGTGCACTTTGTGCCAAAGGAGTATGCCTCTTTCCCCGTTTTTATCCCCTGGACTCGTTTGGGGCCATTTGGCATCATTTGGGACCATTCGGGACCATTTGGAACCATTTGGGACCATTTCGGACCGTTTCGGACCACTTGGGACCATTTGGAGCCCCTTGGGGAATTTTTCGTCACCGCGCCAGCGTCTCGAAGGAAGCTTGTTTTTTTTTTCCACGTAGACGTACGACCGTAAAAGTTATCAGCCAGAGACGTCGTTGAGACCGCGGATTAGAGAGTACACGAGCAACGGGACCGAGCACTACTTTTCGGATTCCGCGGCTACATTTACGATCGCGCGGAGTGTTTTAACGACGTTGCGGAAAAAAAACCGAGCAACACAATTGACTGCGAGACGAATTGAAAATTCCTAACTTTAGAGGAAAAACGAAAAAAATTAAATTTAAAAAAGAGGAGACACACACACCCACACATACACATACACCTTCCCCCCCCCTCTCCTACGCACACACATCCACACACGGACACAAACACACTCACACCCACACACTCACACACTCACACCCTCACACCCACACACTCACACCCTCACATTCACACCCACACACTCACACCTACACACTCACACCCACACACTAACAACCACGCACTCACACCCACACACTCATATCCACACACTCACACCTACACACTCATGCTCACGCACTCATATCCACACACTCACACCTACACACTCATGCTCACGCACTCATATCCACACACTCACACCCACACACTCACACCTACATACTCACACCCACACACTCACACCTACACACTCACACCCATAAACTCACACCCACACACTAACAACCACGCACTCACACCCACGCACTCACACCCACGCACTCATGCTCACGCACTCATATCCACACACTCACACCAACACACTCACACCTACAAACTCATACGCACACACTCACACCCACACACTCACACCTACACACTCACACCCATAAACTCACACCCACACACTAACAACCACGCACTCACACCCACGCACTCACACCCACGCACTCACACCCACACACTCATGCTCACGCACTCATATCCACACACTCACACCAACACACTCACACCTCCACACTCACACCTCCACACTCACACCTCCACACTCACACCCACACACTCACACCTACACACTCATACCCATAAACTCACACCCATACGATCACACCCACACACTAAAAACCACGCACTCACACCCACGCACTCACACCCACACACTCATATCCACACACTCGCATCTACACACTCACACCCAGACACACACACACACACACACACACACACACACACACACACACACACACACACACACACACACCTACACACTCACACACACACACACACTCACACCCACACACTAACAACCAAGTACTTGCACCCACGCACTCACACCCACGCACTCACATCTACGCACTCACATCCACACACTCACACACACACAATAACGAGTACATTCGTACAAAGTCACAAGAGCGAGAGAGAGAGAGAGAGAGAGAGAGAGAGAGAGACGCGTTTCGAGGGTCGAAACGAGTACGAGCGTTCGTTAGCGTGTAGTTAATAATTAGGAAAGCTTGCACGAGAAAGAGACAGGTGTATGTGCCAAAGTAGAAAATAACAAAGTAGAAAATTGTGCGACCCTTGCGATCCTCATGCAATTGCACCATTACTTAAAAAAAAAAAAAAATACCCACGTTTTGTTTCATTTTCGTGCCTGCCACTTCAGAAACTCGATGGCCCGAGTGTGCGCAAAATAAAGCATCGAATAAACGATCCCATTTTTTTTCCTACGTATCGTTAGGAAAACAATTTTTTTAACCTTTCGAATAAAAAAAAAAATATTAGTAGCAACAGAAAAATCCAGAATGTCGATTCGGTGATTGAGAAAAGTTGAACGCGCACACACACCCACACGAAGAGAGGGAGAGAGAACGAGAGACCACCGGGATCCCAAAGACAATGCAGACATTGAAGAAAATAATGAATTAATCCATTACCCAATAATAATAATAATAATAATAATAATAATAAAAATAAATAAAAGGAATATTTTTGTAAGCGGCTTACGAAACGCGCGGTCCGAACGGCCAGATATATTTCTCAGCTGACATATCCGACAATGCCTTACCGCTTTACGTGTTGAATTACGAACGAACGAAATGAACCCAAAACAAAATCCCAAACAATGAAACGTAATGAAAAAAAAACACACACACACACACATTTTTAAAAATCACACACACCCTCAATTGTGACATTGGTAAAAAAATGTCTCCATAGTGCGGGCGCTGCCGTACGAGACGAACGGCGGTCACCCTCTCACCCCGAACCGCCGCTCGGCCCGAAAATAAGCTCAGCCCGGAAATGATGGGACGAAAAATAAGCGCGAAAAAACAAAGTAAAAGCTGGTGGAAGAAATCGGCAGAAAAAAAGTACGAGCACTTTCGTAGGTCCTGTAGACTCGCGGCATTGGTGTAGAGGATTTTTAGATTATATATAAGCAAAAAAAAAAAGAAAAAAAATCTTTAAAAAGAGGGGAGAACAAAAAATGGCGATCCTCTCCCCTCTCTCTCTCTCCCTTTCTCTCTATACGAATGTATAGCTCGGGAGCAAAGTATTTATTTTTTCAAAAAACCAAAAAAAGATCCTTCGGTCTTTGGTCGTCACGGTCCTTCCCCCCTCTCGATGAAAATGTTCCCAGCGCGATAGCTCAGCGCGCAGGTGTGTGTGTGTGTGTCATGAAATGTGTATGTAAATCAATTGTAATCTCGCCTTCACCCACGCCTCGTGTAAAATTTAAGGGGAAACATTTCGAGAGAACGGAAAAAAAAAAAAAAAAAAATTAACGATATATTCGTAGAGTAATTGAAAAGGAGCGGTAACAAAATTGACACTCACCCAACGATTGGTAGATGCGTAATTAATTATTAGAGAAACATTTTAATTTCAGCGCGCGTGTGTGCGTGTGTCTGTGTGTGAGTGTGTGTGTGTGTGTGTGTGTGTGTGTGTGTGTGTGTGTGTGTGTGTGTGTGTGTGTGTGTGTGTGTGTGTGTGTGTGTGTGTGTGTGTGTGTGTGTGTGAGTGTGTGAGTGTGTGTGTGTGTGTGTGTGTGTGTGTGTGTGTGTGTGTGTGTGTGTGTGTGTGTGTGTGTGTGTGTGTGTGTGTGTGTGTGTGTGTGTGTGGGTGTGTGTGGGTGTGTGTGTGTTTGCCAAACAAAATGACGAGAACTAACAATCTGCCTGGCTGCCTTCCTCCCGATTGAAAAATAATAATAATAATAACGAACAAAGAAAAATGAATGACACGTACCTCAATATTTGTCACGGAGTGGTGGCGCGCAATGGAAACGAGAATTCCTCCGAGAGTCTAGCTGAGGACTCCGATTTTTGAAAATGCTAAAACAAATGATTTTGACAAAAAAAAAGACAAAACACATTGTAATAGAGAGAGAGAGAGAGAGAGAGAGAGAGAGAGAGAGAGAGAGAGAGAGAGAAAATTGTGACGAATAGACACGTAATCGTAATGACGTTATTACTGTATATAATATATATATATATATATATATATATATATATATATATATATATATATATATATAAATATAGTATATATTGCGCTCGTTCGTACTCATTTTTCATGAATTTAGCATTTTTGTTACGTTTTATCGTTAACTACATACATATATAATTTAGAGTGTACCACGATCGAGAATAATACGCCATTATTATCATCACCCACGCATTTGAGTAACGCGAGCTCGTACTACTAGAATTATAAAGCGCGAGTGACATTTATTATTAATATTATTATTAACGATTGATTATTGATTATTGATTACGGTTATTAATAATACTATTATTATTGTAATTAAATAAAAATGTTCAGCATTGAATACACGGGCTAGTGGTGAAAAGCATCGGAACCCATTCCATCCGCCTGTTACACTGCAAATTTACGATTGGATTGCGCCGGTGTACGCGTGGCTATCTACCGCCAGGCGCACGATGCGCGTAGTGCGAAGAATTGCCGTCGACCGGGCGCAGAGAGCGCCACCCTACGGTGAGCGGGCCACATGGATCTATCGGTAACGGGTCTCCAGCCGATTTTTAAGGCAGCAGTCTGCTTTACAGGCTTCAAAAAATCGATTTGAAGAAGAGAAAGGATTATTGTATGGGCCGGGGATAGCTGATTAACATCTAATTAGTGTGAGTATCCAAAAATTTATATTTTTTTGGACCGAAAACTTTAAAGCCCGTTTTCTCGAGTTTTCATTTTCACAAGTTTTAGAAAACGGTGCCGGCGATAGCAAAAACAATATATGTCCGATCGAAAAAAATCAAAGTGATCTAGCTTCAGTATTAAATTATCTTCTATTTGAACTAAAAAAGTTGGACAAAAGTACTATTTAAATTACTTGTTTTTGTAACTTAAAGTGAATTTTTTTTTTCAAAAAAGTGCATTTTTTTTTCAAACTTCGGAAAAATTTGGAATTTCATCATTTCTTCGGTATTTTTTTAGTTCATATAGAAAAGGAACTTATAGAAACTAAAAAAAAATTTGGTTCGACTGTTTCAGATGCATCGCACGACCTCCATCACCGGCACCGATTTACAAGTGCAGACTCCAGGCGCCCCAGAAACATCGTTACAACTTTGAAAAATTTCAATATTTTTTAATAATAAAAATTGTTTTTTAAAGCTTGAATATAATACACTATCGTCTCAAAATTTCGTTTACCGCAATCATTTCCTTCCTTTTCAAAAAAATTGCTGAAAAAACGTTTTTTTTCGGCTTCTAAAGCAGACTACTGCCTTAAGGCGGGAAACCAGTTTAGATGAGGCAAAAAATTGATTTTTTTTGTTCCGTGAATTGTTAGAAAATATATTCAAGGATATGTTCCTAAAGTAGCATAAATAATTCATTACTGCTTTGAATTTTTTTCAAACGCTTTCTCCTCAGACGACCTTTTTTCAGTTTGTGTACACTCTAGCTCAAAAAGTTTCTAACCTATAATTGGATAAAGTGATAGTTAGTTTCCTTATATAATTACGCTCTATATGAACCTCAATTTGGTGTAATATCATTGTTTAAAGTATATTTTTTATAGCAAAAAAGGTTATAAGATAATGGCAAAAATTATACCCTTTTGTTTAAACACGTATAAAAATGTAATGTTCAATTTTTTGGACAGAGTTAGGTTCATATGGAAAAAAAACATGTTCTTGAAGTAATCTTCGAACCGTATTGATTTCGGATGAAAACTGTGGCCGCCAGAGTGCACACAAACAGCAAAGTCTGATGGCGACCTTCGATGGACGTCAGCTTATATGTTCCACATGTCCAGAGGAAATGCTTAGAAAAAAATTAAATATTTGTTTGAACATATGTATAAAATATTCCCAAAGTTTGAATAAATTCTATTCATTCATTCCTTGTAAAAGGAAATCATGAAAATCACTTTTTTAAAACGTACTCCTAAACTGATCTCCCGCCTTAATTGTAGCTCAGTTTTTGTGTTTATTTTGTTTATTCGAATATTGATTTTAATTATTTTTAGCGCAAAGTGGTACAAAAGAATTTACATTAAATTATTTTTTATCGCGTTCGAACGTTCTTTTAGCTTCTTTTTTTTTTATTTCACTTTAATATTTATTTAAATTATTTTCAGCGCGAAATAAATCAGTTTTAGGCTGAGGACGATCTCGACGGGAATGAATCATAAGCACGATTGAGGGCGATAAAAAATAATTAATCTATCTTTTTATTGAGCTCAGCCATTATCTTATTAAGGGGTTATGCCTAATTGTAACTGTCGGGAACGGTTCGTTTTTGGGATTTGGGACTCGAAAACGTTTCTTGCGGTGACCAGTACCTTTCTAAACCAGGATATCTGATATCCAAGAATCAAACAGATTTTGTTAGTATATTAAATTATCCTATGATTAATCAACGGAATTTCCGAAATATCCAATTTAAAAAAATGGTGAGGCTTTAAGGGGTTATATACAGTCAGGTGGCCCATAAAGATGGATTTTTCAAGAATTTTTCGTGAGAAGACCTTTAAATCTATTAACGTAAAAATTTGTACCCATATTATAGTAACTTTTAACTGTATTTTAATATTTTTTATTTGTAAAAATTATTATTTTGAAAGCTGCTATAGCTGATCTCCGGGAGCACCTCTAAAAAAAGGCGTCTTGGACTGGATCATCTAAAATTAAAAAATCTTTTAATTAAAAATTTTTTAAACCTTTTCAAATTAAAACCTTTTAATTAAAAATTTTTTAAACCTTTTAAAACCTTTTAAACCTAAAATTTAAAAAAAACCTAAAAAATACATTTCGGTAATATAATTGATTATCTTGTAATGGATCGAAAGAATAAACAAAATAATAATTTTTGACAGAATGGCGGCTTCTAAAAAAACGATTTTTGACAAAAATGTAGGCCTTAAATTGTTTATAAAATGGAAAATATTTATCGGTGAGAAAAAAGTTTCGATTAATTACTAACAAAATATACTTGAAAAGGTTGCGTTAAAATTTGAGACTGATCGGTTCAGCACCAAAGAAATCTTGCTCACCGACCTTAAAAACACAGTTTTAAGAAAAACACGTTTATAATTTAAAAAGCACTTTCGAACGCTCTGACACGTCATTACAAATGTGCGTGTAACTTCGAGAATATTCACCGGAATGACAAGAAATTTTCTGTGCGTGTACTTAAATATATATACGTAACAAAAAAAAATTTTATCGATTTTTCGAAAATTTTCACTGCATATAACCCCTTAAAGTGCGAGTCTTGACGTTTTCGAAAAAATTTGACATTTTTCGTTCATCGAATCGAAAGTACACGTGGAAAAAAAATTCTTCGAAATAATATTTTATTTTTACATCTAAAAATACCGATACAGTAGTTTTTGGAATATTTTGCTCATCGACTGTGCAAAATTACTATCGAGAAAAAAGGCGTTTAAAGTTTCGAGCTACGCTTCGAGCGTTTCGACGGGCGTCGACATAACAGCTTATAAATCCGTCAATCTCGATCCGATCACCTTAAAATTTTCAGGGAACATTTATAAAATGATAAACTGTCAAAATACATTGTTTATTTTAAAAAAACATGACTTTTTGACTTTTACAACTAGGCGTTTAATTCCGTGAATTGTTTTCCCTTAAAAACAAAACGTCAAAAATCTCAAAATCATTTTTTTCGAATTTACTCTTCATTTTTACATCGTAGCTGGAAAAGAAAAATCCTTTCGTCGAAAAACTATCCAGCCTTCTCTATCTTCCACCTCAAAAATCCATCAAACACAAAACCAAAAAAGCTATTACAAATTTTTCATTTTTTTTCTCAAATTTGTATTTTCGCGAACGAAAAAAAAAATTACCACAGTCCAGAAAATTCGCGTACTCGAAAAGAAATTCCCGGCTTGATTTACAGCCCGGAGCTCTTTCCCGCCACGAGTGAAATAACATTTGCCTCGTTTGCGCCTCGCCACGTTCTTGTTTTGGCAGTTTGACAAGAGCGCCGAGAAATTGGCCGAGGAGCAACACGTTCCAGTTTCGATTTATCGATGAATATTCTCTAAGAGCACAAGTACACATGTAAAGAAGGAAAACTAATGGAACGGTGAAAGATCTCGACGGAGAGCAAAAGAGAGGCCGTTCGTCGGCCCACCCACACGCGTGCGTTGGACCTTCGTGCATCGACTTATTCTCCCGCGTCTATATAACGAGCAAAAGCCGAAGCTTTGTGGAGAACCGAGGGATTACGCAAGCCGCAAGCCTGCGAGAAAGAGCAAGACTCCCCCCCCCCCCCCCTCCCGGTCGTTAAAGCATACGCAAAACCGCACACGCGCAACAGACGAGAATAATTATGTTAAGGGGTTGAACGCGAAGTTAATTGAGGCTCGGTACCGGATTCTTGGCTGCTGCCCCGAAATTAATTGTCGAAAGGTTATTGTCATTTTAAATGAGTACTTTGCATATACATTATTATTACACAATAATAATAATAGTAAACTATGTATACTATTATACTATCTATTATATACTAATATATATATATATAAATATATATATATAGTATTATTTTATATATATTATTATATAACTATATAGTATAAACAGTAATAAAATAATCGAAAAAAAATAATAATAACAGAAAATAAAGAATCGAAAAAATCAATCAGAACTCGTCATTTATTCGCAACTATTAGAAATGCTAAAATAATATTGCAATAACGACAATGATAATAGTAATAATAAAAGAAATAATAGAGTATTTAAAAAAAACTTTGCATATACATTATTATTACACAATAATAATAATAGTGTACTATGTATACTATTATACTATCTATTATATACTAATATATCTTATTATATAATATATGTATATATATATATATATATATATATATATAATATGGTATATATATTATTATTTAATATATATTATTATATAACTATATAGTATAAGCAGTAATGAAATAATCGAAAAAAAATAATAATAGTAGAGAAATAAAAAATAATAATAACAGAAAATAAAGAATCGAAAAAATCAATCAGAACTCGTCATAAGACATTTATATATATATATATATATAATTGTAATAAAAAAAATTAAATAATAAGACTTATTTTTTTGCGCAAACATTTTTTTAATTTGTTCCTTTCGAAAAAATAATTATAATGCTCATAATGAGAATACTTTGAAGAAACGTTTTCAAAAGTAGTAATCTATTCACAAATGTCAAATAAAAAAAACTTTAACAACAAACTAATAAAAAACTTAGCAACCGTATATATATATATATATATATATATATATATATATATATATATATATATCACATATATATAATCGTGATAATAAAAAATTAAATAATAAGACTTATTTTTTTACGCAAACATATATATATATATATATATATATATATATATATATATAATTGTAATAATAAAAAATTAAATAATAAGACTTATTTTTTACGCAAACATTTTTTTAATTTGTTTCCTTCGAAAAAATAATTATAATGCTCATAATGAGAATACTTTAAAGAAACGTTTTCAAAAGTAGTAATCTATTCACAAATGTCAAATAAAAAAAACTTTAACAACAAACTAATAAAAAAAATTAGCAACCGTCGTCCAAGTAAGAGGGAATTGTAGTTTTTGTTTATATCCTCTCGTATGATACTTTGATCACTGCACAATCGCTCGAGAAGCGTGCCAAACGCGGTTGATCAATTATTTTCCTTTTTCTCTCTCTCACTCTTTTTAGCTCTCTCTCTCTCTCTCTCTCTCTCTTTCGCTCTCTGTAAGAAAATCTTTTTGCTCTCTGCCGATCGGCGATACAGTAACCGATCTGCAAAGTATCGGACACACGATCCCCGACCGCAGGGTCGACAATGTTCCCACACACTCGACCGAAGCTTGTCCTCCTTATCGTAACGAGAGAGAGAAAAAGAGAGAGAGAGAGAGGGGGGGGGGAGACAGATAATTAAATTCAACGATCACCATTAAATTTATCGAGCCAAAACTCTCTCAATTGCGGAATATTAACCGCTCGAATTGCCGGATGTCAATAAACCGGAAACCGGACCAGGCTTTCCGGATAATGAATATCTCGTAATTTGAGCACCCCAGGCCAATAAAATTTTTTTTCTCTCACTTTCCCCCTCCGCCAATCGAAGGTCGACTGTTCGATCGTAAAGGTCTCCACCCCGGCCAATTACATCACTCCTTCGACCGATTCGTAGTGCGGGTAACCTTTAAAAAAAAAAGTCGAAAACGACAGAAAATAAAGAAAAAAAAACCCTCTAATGGACGTAATAGATCGCGAGGTCAACGAGGCGTGAAGTCGTCCGTATGTCGTTCGGTCCGATAGGCCTGTTTTATCGATACTCCCTACCGTGGCGATTCTCGAAGATTTTTTTTTGGAGCACCCTCCAGGTGCATCCAGCGAGAGACAGAGAGGGGGAGGAGAAACGAGAGCGGGGGCTGGGGATGCACGTGGCCCTTGAGATTGCACTTCATGTGTCTTGTATGAATCTTCGATAATTTATATTTATTTATTTATTTATGTATTTATTTATTTATTTATTTATGTATTTATTTATTTATTTATTTATTTATTTATTTATTTATTTATTTATTTATTTATTTATTTATTTATTTATTTATTTATTCATTTATTTATGCTACATCAATAATAAAAATGACGGGAGAATAATTTTTAAAAAGCATTTCGAAATTGAGCAGTTTTCGATATTTTTTTTAAGAGTAGAATAATACGTATATATAAGCTATAATAATATTGGAATATAATTGAGATCCATAATATTGATATATAATATAATTAATTAATGTACATAATTCATTAAAGGTATTTTAATTAATGAAGACAGTAAGTATAAAGAAAATATATTATTAAAATGTATTTTTATTAATCAATATATTCAATATGAAATTACAATACGTACATTATTGATAATAATCCGCTAGACCTCTCATTTTACGAGAAGTACTTTCAACGACGAATTACACTTTTTGGTAGCTAAATAAAAATCGAAGCCTAGATGCGATATTGTTTTTTAAAATTCAACAATAGGCAGTACAACTAGCGTGACTAAGTTGATATAGAGGACGAGACAGCGAAATGCAATTACAATATTATTAGAACGATGTATATGAATTACTGTTGCGCACTGATTACTGAATTTTCAAGGTTTTCTTTCCTCATAATACTGTTATTGTGAATACTGTTTATTATTATATCAT